>CM021101.1:809338936-809446023 GCA_007115665.2 Sequoiadendron giganteum | reverse complement strand
GGATGGAGAGATGGAAAGGATTACTTGGAGGGATGGATGGATGACGTCTCAAGGACTTCATTGCAAAGAACGAGATGCCCTCACTCTAGATGTGTCATGCATGACGAGGCAAGGGGGATATCAAGATGTGTGGAAGGAATATGATAGTGTATGGATGAGGGGAATATATACCAAGAGATGTCCAATGCATGTATATAGGTTTTCTTCTATCTTTATCAAGATCTCAAGGAAGATGGAGGGATTGGATAGGATGCGAAAGATGGTGGGTAAGATGTGGAAGATAGGTAGATGTAGGAGATGGAGGAAAGGAATGCGTAAGTGGATGCTGCCCCCAATCGTGGAAGGAGACTAGATGGGGGATTTACACATGATGCCTGTTTGCCAGGTTTTCATCATGGTACTAATCCAAGGCGCTTGTTTTCCAAGTTTTCACCATTGGACGAATGATTTTCGCCTTACTTCTTTTTTTTTTTGATTTTTTGATTTTTTTTTTCTTTTTTTGCTGATTTTTTTTGGACTAGGATGTGGACGAAGATGGATAAAGATAGGGATATGGATATACGTATTTAGAGGATAGTTGATAAGGATATGGATGAAGGACTCAAGCATCAATTTTAATATGAGGTAATAAGAGCCCATGTGTAAAGTGACCATCGGATGTTGGTACAACCTTAGTAGGAGAAATGGATTATGCAAGAGGAGGAATCAAAGGGATTGGATGGGGGAGATAGGGGGGGTAGTGGATGGGGTGTTGGAAAGTGTATGGATGGAATGATGGAGTGGATGTGTGATAGGGGAAGGTGTTCAAGACCAAGATTTGGCACATGTGGGGGATGTGAAATGAGAGGAGGGTTGATGGATGGAGAATGTGGCGAGACTAGAGGCGTTGGGATGGTGAGTTTTGGGACATAAGGACCCAAAATAGATTTAGGAGATGGAGGATGTGAATTATTTTGTGGGGGAATAGCAACTTTGGATGTTGTTATGGACTTTCCATTTGAAGGTATGACACCTTTTTTCTTTGGGATCCACATGGTTTTGATTTTTCCTTTGGTGGGCCTTTGTGGCCTTTTGGATTGATTTGGATTTTGGAATTGATTTTTCTTTTCTTCAACATGTCTTTTGGAGGGGACATGAGGAGCTGTAGATTCATGTGGACATTTGGATTTATATATTTTTTCTTTGGCATCCAAAGAGCTTTAAGTAGCAATGCGATGGGTATGGTGAGATGGATGATGTGGAGAAGATGTGGGTGGAGTGATAGAAGTAGGCATTTGACGAGGAAGTGTGGATGGAGGATACAAGATAACATGCATGGAGGGGTGCCTTTGTTGATTTTGATTAGGAGTTATGAAGGTAGTATTTTTATGTTGTGTATGAGGGATAAGGGGTGGATGAATGAAAGGATGAATAGGATAAGATGGAGGGGGTGATTTTGGGAGATAAGGAACCAAAATAGACTGTGTATATGGAGGATGTGTGGGGTTTGATGGAGGGATATAAGAACCCATAGTAGATGGAGAATGAACAATGATGGATAGAGGGACATAAGGACCCAGAATGGACTGTGTATATGGAAGATGTGTGGGGTTTGATGGAGGGATATAAGAACCCAAAGTAGATGGAGGATGAGCAATGATGGATGGAGGGACATAAGGACCCAAAATGGATTTAGAGGATGAGGGAGGAAGATGGATAGTTGTTTTGAGGTAATATGATGGAGGAGGGGGGATGGTGGCAAAGGATTTGATAGAATGATAGAAATTACGTCTTGTGCCTTTAGAAGAGGATTGTTTAGGATGTACGCAGGTTGTACCAACATATTTGGAGGGCGATTTTTGGGAGATATATCCAAGACCATGTGTGCTTGGATTTTCTTTGACCTGAATGGGCTCTAAAGTACCTTGCTCATGAAGGCCTAAACATTTTCCTTGATAGTTCATGTTCTGTACCATGTGATTGATGGTAGGATGCTTATTCTTTTGGAAGCATGATGCGAGTGCATTAGTAGGTGGAAGAGGTAGGGTGGTGCGTATGCATTGTTTTTCTTCCACAAGAAGACCACCATGGATGCATGTAATATTACCAAGGTGATAAAAAAGTGGGGTTGGGATGGTAGGCAACGATGGAGGATCGTGCGATGGAGATGAGGGGAGAGAGACATCTTGATTGGGAGGAGGAGGTGATAAGGGATCAAGAGAGGAATTAGGGAGTATGATAGGATCTGGATTTAGGGTAGTGGATGATAATGTCTCATGAGATGGAGTGATTGGATCGTGAATGCAAAGGGGATCATGGGATAGAGTGGATGAGCTAGTGTGATCTTGAGATGGGGTGGATGGGAGGATAGGATCATGAGATGAAATGGATGGAAGACTATGTTCTTGATATGGAGTAGATGGGATGGAAGGATCTTGATTTGGAGGAGAGGATATGCTTGTATGCTTTGGATCAATATCTTGGCATGACTCATCTTGTGTGGGATGTATGATGATGGAAGAGTGTTGGAGGGACTCCTCAATTGGGGGAGATAGGAGGGTGGGGGATTCATGAAGGTCATGGGATTGAAGTTTGTGAATATTAGGACTGGGAGGAGAGGATTGGATGTCTTCAATGGATTGGGTGGATCTAGTAGTAGAAGATGAGGAATTAATGGATTTGATGGGTTTGACCGGTCAACCGTTTGGGCGGTGTCAGGAATGGAGATGGGAGGGATAGGTGTAGGATGGAGGAGGGCCTCATCACTAGTGATAGTACAGGATAGAGTGGGAGGGCATGGTGTCTCTTCTGTCACGAGTCCTTGGGCGACATTTGGAAGGGATGTAGGATTAGGTAGAGTGATGGGAATGGATGGAGGATTAGGATTAGATGCGGGGATGGGATTGGATGGAGGACTAGATGGAGGATTAGGATTAGGAATTGGTGGATTAGGGTTAGATGGAGGTATGGGAATGGATGGAGGATCAGGGATGGATGGATTAGGATTAGGAATTGGTGGATTAGGGTTAGATGAGGGGATGGGAATGGATAGAGGACTAAGAGGAGATGGATGATTAGGGTTAGGGATTGGAGAATTAGATGAGTGGATGGGACTAGATGGAGGATTAATATATAATGCGGTGAAAGGGAGAGTGATGTAGGAGGATGTGGATGTTGGATTAGATTGGGAAGATTGGGATGGTAAGTGATAGTAGGAAGATGTAGATGAAGGATTAGAATGGGGAGATGTGGAATCAATGTAAGGGTATTGGGATTGGGGATTGTGATAGTAAGGTGTGGATGTTGGATTAGAACAAGAAGATTGAGGTGGTGAACCACCATAGGAAGAAATGTATGGTGAGTTGGCATAGAAGGATAGGGATGATGGATTAGGATAAGCAGATTGATATGGTGGATTAGGATAAGAGGAATATTGGGATGGGAGATTGTTATAGGAATGTATGAGTGTTGGATGAGGATGGGAAGATTGGGATGGGTGATTAAAGTAGATATATTGGGATTGTTGATGGTGATGAGGATAAAAGGATGTGGATGTTGGATAGGATAGAGGTTGAGAGGGAGGATATGATGAATATTTCGATGGTGAGGATGTTGGATATCCCTTGTCAAGGGTAGAATAAGGACCGTTATTAAATGTGGATGAAGGCATAGTGGGATAGTTAGGAGAAGTAGTTGGGTTTTGGGAGGTGATTGGAGAGAGCTTGCTAGCAATGCTAACATCAAGGGGATCTATATAACACTCTTTATGATCAACAAGACTTTCATTATCTTCATCGACGTAATTAGGATTTTCCTTTACTATTATTATTGGTCTTGCAAGAGGGGGGTAAGGATTCATGATGGATACAAAACGGATATGGATTGAGAAGATGGAGGGGCCTAGATGATGGAATGATAAATAAGATGGATTGGAGGAAGATGTAGGTGGACTAAAGCTCAAGTTGGGATATTGGATTAAAGCTTAGATTCAGATGATGGGATGAGGGAGAGACACTTGAAACAGGTAGATAGATACTCAGAATGGGTGAATGGATACCTGAAGCAAGAGAAAGACAATTGGAATGGGTAAACATGTTGTCAGAACGGGTGAACGGTTTCCCAGAACGGGTGAACAGTTGGTCAGAAAGAGGGAATGATTTCTCAGAATGAGAAAATGGATTTACCGATGGTCGGGATGAGTAAATGGGTCCCTTGGACAAGGGAACGACACTCGAAATGGGAAAACTGGTTGCTGAAATGGGTGAACAACTTCACAGAATGGGTGAATAACTGGTCAGAAAGAGGGAATGATTGCTCAAAATGAGAAAATGGATTTACCAATGGTCGGGATGAGTAAACGGGTCCCCTGGACAAGGGAACAACACTCAGAATGAGAAAACTGGTTGTCGAAATGGGTGAACACCTTCATGGAATGGGTGAACACCTAGTCAAAAAGAGGGAATGATTGCTCGAAACGAGCAAATGGATACTCAGAATGGACATACAGATGGTTGGCTTGGGTAAATAGGTTCCTTGGATAATGGAACAACACTCAGAATGAGAAAACCGGTTGTCAAAATGGGTGAACAGATTCACGAAGCAGGATCGTGTTAAAGCTTAGATTTGGGTTAGATGAAAGCTCAAATTAGGGTTAGATTAAAGCTCATATTAGGATGATGGGACTAAGGCTCAGAATGGGATTGGATCAAAAGATATGATAGAATTGATTTGAAACCAAGATCATGGGTTTTAACTAGAGGACGTAAGGTGTTGACAATCAGATTTTTACCAGATTTGGCAGTTTTCAAAAATTGTCAAATTTTGCCATTTTAGGAAACTTCATAGGAATATGTTTGAGAGTCCAAGTTTTTTCCAAAAAATACCCAATACTAAGATAAGATGAATTGCCAACTAACATCCCAAATCTGATACACGCATTCAGAGCTATTAACGAAAATGATTTCTCAAAAACTGAAAAACTGAAAAAAATAAATGCTAAACTACGATTTTTGAGGGTCAAGATGAAATTTTGAGGCTTTGAAAATGTGTCAAAATGGGATCCAATGGACTAGCAGTCATTGGGAATCCACATGCCACCTCATAACACAACCACTTGTAAAATTTTAGCTAAAACCCACATCCGAGTCAAAAGTTATGGCCTCTGGAAGTTTCGGCATAAAAATCAAAACCTTCGAAATGAAGTCTAGGTGATTGGAATGGATGATTTGATGATAGATATGGAATCCAATGATGTTCTAAGAATCACCCATGCGGTCTGGTCGATGAGATGATGACTTTTAGAAAATGTTGATGGATGCTAGAAACAGAGAAACGACCACTCGAAATGGGTGATCCGACATTCATAATGGACAGATGGATGTTTGGAAGGGTGAAATAGATGCTTGAAATGGCCAAATGGATGTTTGGATTGGTTAAATGAATGTTTAGGATGGTCAAATGGTCAAAAGAAGACTCGAGGTGGTTAAACGGAGGCTTGGAATGGTCGAATGGATGAAACTGTCCATTTAGGAGGGCGTATTTGCCCTTCTGCAGTCAAACCAGTGGATTGGGAGGGCGTATCCGCCCTTATGCAGGAAAAAAGTGGATCAGGGGGGAAAATTCGCCCCTCTACAGGAAAATAGTGGATCAGGAGGGTGTATCCACCCTTCTATAGGAAAACAGTCGTTCAGGAGGGCGTATCTGCCCTTCTGCAAGAAAATAGTCATTCAGGAGGGCGTATCCGCCCTTCTGCAAGAAAAACAGTGGATCGACAGGGAAAATCTGTTCCTTTGCAAAAAAATAGTGACTTGGTTTATGGCAAGGACTTGAAATGACTCAATGAGGTTGACTTAGCAAGATTTACTGGTTTCTCATAGAAAGACACTTCAAACAAGCACAATCCTATGATTCGTGTTAAGGGGTATGGCCAACAAAGGTCTTAATCTAGGATGCAAAAGGTTTATAAGGAGACCTCTATATACTCTCGGTATGTGAGACACAACCGTGAACTCCGACCTATCACAAGCGTGAGTCGGGAACCCTAATGAGATACTGAAAGGCTCAGACCAACTTTTCATGTCTATCTAGGTATCATCCTATCTTCCACATTCTGCCAAGCACGATGTGACTGGATTGGGGTACAAATTTGGCTCTCCCCCCTTTTTATACCACGTCGGTACGCGTTGTTGGGATTGTCCCTTGGGGTGATGAAATCCCCAAGCAGGTCCCTCTAAAAAGAAGACACTAATTGTTTCCAACTACCCCCCCGGTCCACACAAAGTGCAAGGGAAAGGTGAAAACAAACTAATGCCCCCTTAGGGTAACACAAAACATGCACACTGCAGAACAAATATTACTTTCCCCTAGTTAAACTAAGTGCCTAGATGAAACAACAAGGAAAAACTTTAAAATTCGAGTAAATGGATGGCCCTACAAACAAATGTTAGTTTTTTTTTCTCGAATAACCACCAAATATTGCAAAGTATTAGTAAGAAATCCAAATTCACCCACAAACAAGAAAATTTAGGGGGTTAGAACTTCAAAACAACAACAAACTGAGACAAAAGCAGAGCTAAAATGCAAAATTTTTACCTTCCTGAATGTGTTATTTAGGGAAAATCTGCCCCTCTCCAGAAAACTGTTAGAAATGCTGAAATGGGAGGGCAAATCCGCCCCTTTGCAAAAAAATAGTTAAAAACGTTGAAACAAAAGGGAAATTTTGTCCCTTTGTAGAAAACTGTTAAAAACATTGAAACAAGAGGGCAAATCCGCCCCTCTGCAAAAAACTGTTAAAAATGCTGAAACAAGAGGACAAATCCCCCCCTCTGCAGAAAACTATTAGAAACGCTGAAACAAGAGGGCAAATCTGCCCCTTTGCAAAAAACTATTAAAAACGCTGAAACAAGAGGGAAAATCTGCCCCTCTGCAAAAAACTGTTAAAAACATTGAAACAATAGGGAAAATCTGCCCTTCTACCGAAAACTGTTAGAAACGTTGAAACAAGAGGGAAAATCCACCCCTCTGCAGAAAACTATTAAAAACGCTGAAACAAGAGGGAAAATCCTCCCCTCTGCAGAACACTATTAAACACGCTGAAACAAGAGGGGAAATTCACCCCTCTATAGAAAACTATTAGAAACACTGAAATAAGAAGGCAAATCCGCCCTTCTATAGAAAAATGTTAAAAACGTTGAAATAAGAGGGA
Source organism: Sequoiadendron giganteum (assembly GCA_007115665.2). Taxonomy (NCBI): domain Eukaryota; kingdom Viridiplantae; phylum Streptophyta; class Pinopsida; order Cupressales; family Cupressaceae; genus Sequoiadendron; species Sequoiadendron giganteum. The sequence continues at coordinate 809,438,840 of CM021101.1, read as the reverse complement.
AAATCCGCCCCTCTGTAGCACACGGGAGGGCAGGTCTACCCCTCTACGAGGCAAATCCGCCCCTCTACGACCTGGACCTGCAAACAACTCAAACAACAACAAACATAAAACAAAGAGACCCATTTGTGGGTCCCACCGAGCGTGCCAGAAATGTGATCTCCTAAAATGTTAAGTCCTATTATGAGATGCTAAACAAACTATTAATGCAATAAAAATAAATAACACAAAGAGGACACCTCAACGATTAGCCTAAGGAATGATAAACATGAAAGAAAGATGAAACAAAATAAAGAGTGATTATACCTTCATGCTGCTTCTTCCTTGGTTGACCCTTTGATCTTTGAATATTTTGTGTGCTCCTTGGATGACTAATTAGATCAAATATGCAAAGTGGTATGCAAGATGAGTGAAGACATGGTAATGGTGAACTAAAAATACTATGGTAAATGCAAAAGAGGCTCAAATGGAGAATTTGCAAGAGTTTTGATAGCAAAAGATTGATTGTTTTTAAAATGAGAGGAAGGAGGGGGTATTTATAAAACAATTTGAATTCTCTAGGTAATTCAACAGTTGAGATTGATCCAACAAAGCCAAGATGAAGGGCTATGGTGAGTTGAGGACTCATAAGCCTCACATCTTGACATGTGGAATGTGAGATGGCCTAGGGTGAGATGATGTGGGAGTGAGGTGAAAGAGAGGTACATGAGGTGTAGGAAGGACAAGTACCTTGTAGGTACCTTGGAGGATGAGAAGATTTCTTGGAAGAATAAAAGTGAATTAAAAATTCACAGTGATTGGAAGAATCTAGTGGATAAGAGAGGGTTTCCAAAAAGGTGGGCATTTGACACATATGAATGATGTGACAAGTCCAAGGTTCTAGAAGTCTTTGAAACATGTGATGTGACAAGTCAAAGGTTCTATAACTTGCATGGGGAAGAGAAGATTCTTTGGAGAAATAAAAGTGAATTAAAAATTCACATGGGGAAGAGAGGAGTCTTGGATGAATAAAAGGGAATTAAAACTTTTTGGGAAGATGGGGAGAGTTGACCAAGATATTGATTAGGCTTAACTGATTAGTAATTAGAAGATAATTAGTGGTTAATAAGTATTAGAAACCAACTTTCAAAATTTGGAGGATATGACACATCCTAATCAAGGATTAGGTATGTGCACATCTCTAATGAAAAGATTAAGAGGTTGATTAAAATAGAGTGAAGGATGTGACATGTGAAGAATTTAAATAAATGTCATATTTATTTAATTCATTTGATGAAAGGGGAATTAAAGGGGTAATGTATTTAATTATTTAACTAGATACCTTAGGAATTAGAGGAACTTTAGATGTATTAATTAAATAATAGTGTTATTGTTTAATTAATGCGGATAAGGGGATATTTAGATGAAAAAAGGGGTAAATTTGGACAAATGAAGTGTCCAAATTTAGGTGTCTATAGTAACAATGCACAACATGTCTACAAAAAAGAAAATTAGTTCTAGGACCTTGGGTGTAGCCGCATTAGGGTTTAGAATCATTATTTGATGCACATAACAAAAACCCTTCCCTATGATGTATAAATGGGATTTTGGGGGTAAAATTGGTCATTTGTGCATTTTTACTAGAGTGAATAGTGAGTTCTGAGAGTGAATTTGTTGTGGAGTTGCTGCTAGAGAGTCTCTTGTACCCCACACCTTGAATTGTGGAATTAGGGTTCAGACCTACATATGGCCAGAAGGCTTCAGGGACGTGGTATGTACCCCTTCCCTTCTTTGTGATTTTGCCATTTTTAGTAGTTTTTAGGGCTCCAATGAGGGAAAGTAGATGGAGTACACTTCGTGCACCACTACTATGATCATGCTCATCACAAGTGAGGGAAGTGTTAGTGTAATTAATTAATTATTACACTAGCATAAGTTAACTTAGGTCTTAATTAATCATATTAGTCCTAGGTTGCATTTAATCATTTAATAAAGTTGTTGAGATAAGATTCCCTTTTAGAAGATGAGTTGTTTTTCTAGAACTTATCTCCATCTTGTTATCATTCCCTAGGTAGTTGGTTAGGGTTTCTTGTTGTCACATGAAGTGTGATTTGAAAACCTGGCAACATCCTTTGCATTTTAGGTTTAGCACTTTCCTATATAATCAGGCATATGTTCTCTTTGTAAAATATCTAATAGATCATAATATAATCTCTATTTGAATGCCATTATCATATTTTCTTTGTGGTTGAATATTTCTTCCTGGTAAAGGTCCTCCATTGAAGATGGTAACTTCATCGAGGAAACCTGTGCATCCATCATTCCAACAGGAAGTTCATTGCATTTTCTCAGTGTGACACATCTATCTATTAGAGTCAATCAAATTTAGTTGACACACAAATTTTAAATGTGATTCATATGATTTGTGTGACACAATTGTGGTTTGGAATGGCACAAGTGATATGGTGTGTCGCATTTGTGGAGGTGTGTGACACATGTGTGTTAATGCGACACAATCATTGGTTTTGAACCACAAGTGATTTGTGTGACACATGTGCTTGATAGTATGATGCAATTGCATTTATAAGTTACATATGCAAATGTGTGACACATTTGACCGCTAAGCCGCATGTATTAGGCAGTGTGACACATTTTTTTGATTAGGTTTTTTCCCTAGTTTTGTATAAGAAGATTCTTTGTCACTAAAGTCAAATAGGTTTTCTTAGAGTTTTCAATTGAAATAATGTGCTTGATTGTGATTACAAGTGAGATACGACCCCATCTATACTCGAGAGAGTCACCCCTTGACATTCAAATTACGAGATTGACTACTCGACGAGGAGAGGGATTAGCTACATGCCCTCAACCTCTATTGTGTTACTTTGATGCCCGTGATTAGGGATAATAGGGGACTGTTGACTACCCTAGCTGAGAGGTGGCATTCAAAGACTGACTCCTTTCACCTACCTACATGAGAAGCCATCGTGACACTAGAGGGCGTATGGCAGATTCTACAGCTTTTGATTCATAGGGAGCATGTAGACTATGATCCTAAGCATGGGTATGCTTCTATCCGGAGGTCCTTTGAGCATGAGGACATTGCAGAGCTTGGTATAGAGGAGTACGAGATCCGTTGGGATGTGTTACGAGAGGTTCATCATGGTTCTATGCAACGTGATTGGTGGTGTTATGTGTCGTGATCATCGAGGACATGGATTCCTTGTTGGATGGGGAGAGATGTTGGTAGACATGATGACCCGAGGATTGTGTATGCGTGGGGGCCATTCCTTTTTTCCATGCTATATTCCAACTTAAGGAGTATACAAAGGGCCATAGTCTATTAGTTGTAGTACAACACTACTTATGGTCTAAACTTGGGAGCATTTCACTATGTTTCAACCTCTTGATGGGAGACAACTTGGAGCATGGATGCCATATGTGTTCTTGTATGGAGGAGTGGTCACACATACTAGTGTCAGTGACATTTGATATTGGCATCATGTCATTGATCTTCTTGTTGGTTTCACATGGATACCCTACCGCCAATGTTAGCCATGGGAGGACAATGGGGAGTATTTTCCTTGTTGCCGCCAGACATGGTACCTGATTAGGAGGACTATACAATCCCAACACTTCATCGAGCAGTATCTTCCAGAGTGGGTACTTAGGTAATTCAAGGAGCAGTAGGGAGTTCTTGTTGGTACTGTCAAGTTTGTTAGGCCTCTCGGGAGATCACACAATGGGGACATATGATCAACGTGGTGACATCTGAGAAGGATATTGATGCATTACAACTTGTTTAGTGGGGTGTCAGTGTAGAGGTCATTGATGTGGGGGCCACGTAGAGTATGCCACATGGTGGGTTGAGCATAGGCCAATTCCCTTGATAGATCCAAATCAACCTGCCCAAGTGGAGTGAAGGGGTAGAGGTCTACATAATAGATTTTGAGATAGAGGATGGGGGAGGGGAGGAGATGGAGGTAGAGGAGGCAAGGGTGATGATGATGGAGATGGTGGTAGGGGAGACAAAGGAGGCAGGGTCAGGTGTCAGAGGGATAGAGGGAAGAAAGAAGCCAGACAACTTTCACCCATCAGGGAGGAGGCCGATCATGAGGGTCCAAGAGTGGAGGAGGATATGGGAGAGGAGGAGAAAGTAGCTTTAGAGGATATTGTGGTGGGGGAGGGTCTCGGTGAGGGATTTTTGGATGCGCCTATTTTGAAGGCTATGGAGGAGGTGGAGGGAGAGATGCCAATGGATCCTTAGATTATAAATTTAAAATCACATCTCAAGCTGACGATGCACACATCTAGGGTTTGTAGGAAGAGGTGGATAGGCTGAAAACTGAGAGGGACATGACAGTCATCAGGTTACAGAGGGTCGATCAATGGTGTTTAGACTTCATTTTTACTATTAGTGGACCTGTGGTTGAGCTAGGTCATCAAATTTTCCAGGAAAGGTGGGAGGCTCGATATTACAGGGACCTCTATGAGTGTTGGGTGTCATCAATAAAGAGGACATTGAGCTATGTACAAAGCCAAAGTCATAACGGGTCACACTCTTGTCATTCCCAGAGCAATGGGGGAGTCTCCCAACCTAGGCCTTCTCCATATGATCAACCATCAAGGTTAGGAAAAAGGCCCTTAGGATCACAACCACGATAGGACATGCCCCTATCACTAGGACCATCCCCATCAAGAGATATGGGTAGCATAGGTTAGCTTTACTTATGATATTTATTGGACACTTATTTTTTGATTGAGCTTGCGAGCTCCATTTTTGGGATTCATCGAGATATTGTACTGTGACACCATTTTTGATATATATGCGAGATACATGATTTTTGGTGGTGACTATGTGACTTATGTTTATGTTATATGCATACTTCTATGTGATGGATTATGATGCTATGCCTTTATATGATTATGAAATGTCTTCATTTGTTATGATGCATTATGGATGATGAGTGGTTTACGCCTATATGTGTTTTCCTATGTTGTTATGTATGTGTGGTTGCACTTGATTTACTTTTATTGTATGTTTTATGAAAAATGGATGTATTAAGATTATGATGTGATCCGATATGGATTATGGATATGTATGATGTATGTAAATGCAATGATATGTATGATCTCTTTTTTATATGTAAATATGATATTTATGCGATGAGATGTATGCTAACAATCTATGGATGCAGTTGGTACTATATGCTTATGACATGTAATGTGTGTATAGATGCATGCATGATTCCTTATGATGGGATGCTATCTATGTTTTTTATATTTTTTTTATGCAATATAGATGACCTAATATGCTTATGATGATGCCTATGATGCTCTAACATTATTATGTATGTAGGATATATTTTATATGCCATAGGACAACATCAAAATGGGAATAGAAGAAATGTTAGCATAGAGGGGATGGATGTTAGCATGAAGTTAGTCGAAAGGAAGAGGGATTGATATTTTTGTCAATAGATTCTAGGCTTGCATGTTTATCATCATTGGGAATTAAATTATGGCAAATAGATTATAAGCACCATGGTATGACAGAGAACAAGGTTTGCAATGTTATTCCTTTGCAAGAAAAATAAACACTTGATAGGAAAGGAGTGCCATGACACATACTATGAGCCAAGTTGCCCCAATATTTTTTTCAAGACAAACTAAAAACAAAAATCAAAGAGAAAATAGGTCATGAGACATCATTGCTCCTCTGAATCCTTCATGGGACATCTTCGAGGTGGCTAGTAACATGACCGAAGATACATCAATAAACAAATAAGATCAACTATACCAACAGAGCCAATGACCATTTATATTGTTTACCAGTGATTGTTTGCTGATAGGATTGACGAGATTGATTGATTGGTTGATTGATAACACCTATTTTCAAGAAAGGAAGCATGTCATATAAGATATCGTCTAGTTTTGATCATGCAACCACCTATATAAGGCAAATATAATATTGATAAATGATGATGTTTGGTTTTAGGAAGGACACATCTTGTATAAGATAGACGATAGGACTAGGTCTAGTTTCAAGAAATGAAGGAAGTTGTATAAGACATTGAGTCTAGTTTCGACAATGCCACCTCTTGTATAAGACCATTAATTGGCTAGTAAGTGTTGATTCAACAATTAAGCAATTGATTGATTTGGATTGAAGACTAGTTGGGTAGTTAGTCTACTGATTTGTGATTTGGTTGAGATTTTGATATCTGTTTGTATCTGATTAAAGTCTTGGTTTTAGCAGGGGACAACTTATTAAAATATGGATAGTGACAAACTTGAAAAACCTTAAGGGGCTGACCTAGTGCCTCGGGGGCTCATTAAAGATGGCCTTACCTACATAACATGCTTAAAGACATCATAGTTTGATGGACTTAGACTGACATGACTTAACATTGTTTTTGGATTTTGAAAGTTAGTTGGATGCTTTTGGATTTTGACATATTTTGATTTTTTTGGATTTTTGGAATGTTTTGCTTTTTTTTGGATTTTTGGAATGTTTTGATTCTTTTGGATTTTTGGAATGTTTTGATTTTTTGGAATGTTGTATTTTTTTGGATTTTTGGAATTATGGCCTCTGATATCAAGTCTAGGATCCCATGAAGACGTAAGTTAAGTACTTTCCCCTAGTCATGTATAGGACCAAGTATTAGGAATTGGATAAGACTTATTGTGGATGGATACAAAAGGAAAAAGACGTGTAATGTCAATCGTTCACACACTAGTACAAAAACACCAATATATGACTAAAAAATCTACTAAAAACTGCTTATAAATGACTAAACTTGGTCATGTGACCATTAGTAGTTTATTTCCAGTCATTCATATCGTGAGCAAATTTATGACTAAACCAATTTTAGTCATTTATTTGGTCGTTTTGATTGATCGATTTGGTAGTATATATTTAGTCATTGATTTAGTCATATTATTCATTGAGCTTGGTCACATGACCATTAGTAGTTTATTGCCAGTCATATATTTGGTTGTTTTGACTGATTAATTTGGTAGTATATTTTTAGTCATTGATTTAGTCATTTATTCACTAATTTTTGTCAATTGGTAGTATATTTAGTCAATTGGTAGTTTATTTAAGTATTTTTTTCATAGCCGATTTTTGCCTAAAAGTGTTGGAAATGAGACAATGCTTTTGAGGTTTGAACATAAAACACAGAAAAACACAATCAATCATTCATTTGCACATAATGAAACAACTATTAAGAAGGAAAAATATTTAATTTTTATTGAGAAAAGGTGTTCTTATAGCAGATACAAGACTTAAATATGTCTTTGCTTTGAAAAATGTGTTACAAAGTGTGTTTCTTAGTGTTGTGACTGAGAAAACTGAGTTACAATGCTCTATGTTTTGCTTATACAGCTCCAAAACATGAAAGAACTACTTGAAAAATGAAGCCTAAGGGTCCTATGAAAGACTCCTTTGTAGACTTCACACCATGAATACTCAACATGGACTAAGAACTATGTTCTGCATATGCCTTAACTGATAAGCTTTACTAAACATGTTAGTGGACAAATCCAAACCGATCACAAACATTTATTAGTGGACGAGCATCTGGAAGTATTGCTTCCATAAGAAAGTTCTTTTTCTATTTAGCATCATAGAATTTTGACTCTATGGTTACACGTTCCACCTCCTTGATTTGTCCAGTTTTGGTTGTTGCTTCAATGTCTTTGAAGTGAATGTTGGGATCCTCACTGCCAATGACATTGAAAATATAGTTTACCATATAAGTACAAGGTTCCCAAGCTACTACAAAATTACCTCATCAAATAGATCAATGAATATCAGTGACAAAATGATAAAAGTGACAATCCAAAGTCAAATCACCTAGAGCTCAAATATGCACCCAAGAAGAAATATAGTCCTCCATAAGACTTGAACTATTCAAACAAATTGATGCATGAATCTACACCAATTATAGGCACTACAAGAAATAATCATATAACAAAACAAATTACATTGAGAGCAATAGTTTAATAGTCACCTCAACTTCAGAGTTTCATATCAAAAACCATAAGCTATTTGTCAATAGGAAGAAGATATATGAATTTACAACAACTAGAAAGCAATTACTTGAAGAAAGAGATTCGTGATGACATTGTAATCAACTGGACAACCACACTCCATTTGAGACATCATCAGTGTAAAGTTTATAATGCCCTGCAAAATTTACTCAGCAAATAAGACCTCTCTTCAAAATTATATATATATATATATATATTATCATTTCAAAAAATTAATCAGTTTATCATTTCATTAATCACTTCCTTTATATATATAAAAAATTAATAATCAATTTATTATAGAATAAAAAATTTATTATTTTTAAATAAGTATCAATATTATTTTTTATAAAACTAGATTCGATCATAAAGCCTTTGACTATATCCCAACATTTTTAAGGTGCAAATCCTTTTTAAAAATGGGCTCACTCATTCATACAATAGATTTATATAAATTATCAGCTTAGTTCTCACAACTTGCAATGGTTTTACCCTCTAAGATTAAATGATGCAATTTAGTTTTTGTTCAAGGTAAAGAATTTGTCAGGTTTGACTAAGAAAATGAGAAATAATGTGCTGAAAGAGGTGGTAACAGCAAGTGGAGCTGTTACAGGTCCTGCAATCACTTCCAAGGCAGGTCGAAAGTTCTTTGCCATGTTACTAGAAGTGATGCTTGCTTCATTGGATGCTATCAGTATGTTTTGTTTATTACCTATCATTGTACATTGTAAGTTGTAGCAACTAGTAAAAATATCCTTGTTCTGATAAGGACTAATATCATTTTGTGAATGGCAGAAAAGCTTATGGAAGCTCTTGAAGTAGCAGTGAAGGATGCTTTGTCAGCCACTTCAAGGTGGCCTCTGAAATTATTGCACATAGGTGAGAACAACAAAATATTAATAGCCTTTTTAATAATATCAATGTTTCTAATATATGTTAAGGTAGTCCAAACTGTTGTGATGATCATTTTTTTAACATACCATTTCTTGGGCCTAATCTGAGGCACTAGAGCCACTAGTTGACATAAGTGATAAAAAAACTGGAGCAATGCCTATTAGAACGGGGAAAGTATATTATGCAAAGAAAATTTTCTCTGTTACTTATAAATCTTACTATTTTGTTATAAAATACAATGCAGGTTTGGAGAAGATGCAGAGGAGGTGACACAAGAAGCCTTTGAAGTTGCAGGGCATGCCCTTGGGACTACAATGAACGTAGTCAAGATTAGAAAGGCCATCAATCGTGCAACAAATGGAAATGTATCAGCCTCTGCTATAATGAATTCATTCAAAGAAATCAACAAGGAAATCAAATGAAAAATATTGAAATGGCTCAGAGAATTCAAATTTCCAAAGAACAATTGAAGATGATTTCTAGTTCTAAGCACTGAAATGTTTCTTAATTATCTCATATTCATCCATCAAAGCATAACAGCAGGTATTTTTTGTTATATATTGTAGTTACAAGTGCCTTGCTAGACATACATGAAAATGTGGAAGCATAGACAATGCAAGCGAACTGTTTCAAAAAATGCCTCAAAGAAATGTGATATCATGGATACCCGCTTCCCCGCAAGCACTTCAAGTCATGCCTACGATGATGCGGGGATTTCCCACATCACCGCATGCATGACTTGAAGTTCTTACGGGAGAGCGGGTGCATGCACTTTTTTACTCCAGTTGAACGAATTCCAAAGCCAAGCCATTAAAGGTGTCAAGCATCAAATTTTCTCACTGCTGGCAATAGGTACAGTTGATTCATGGTGATCTGAATACTTAGACGTTTCTCTGGTGAGCAGTTCCTCATCTGAACACCCTTGAAGCTTGGTATGCAATTTACGAGGATCATTTACTCAACCTCTTCTTTTATGTAGATGAAAATATTACCCACAATGCTACCGAACTCCCTGTTTGGAATCAAAGAATTTCGATCATTATAAAAGCAGTTGATAATAATGATTAACAAAAATTATAAACATCATCAGGAATCAGACCTTAAATAAAAACATTTTAACTTTTAAATGGATAACTTACTGCCATGGATCATCACAAACAAGCATCATGTCTCCTTCATTGTCTGTGTAAATGACCTGTCAAACCTTGCGAGGATCCTATAGTTCTCCTTCAATATTGAACATATGTTCAAGCTCACAAGTTAGCTCATCACAAGCTTCAAACTTCATCAGATCCACAGATCTCCCAAGAGTGATCCCCTGCTTATGCACCTTCATATAGATACAACAAATGGTTTCAATAAATCGGGTTTTATATAATCAAAAGAAAGTATAAAGAGAGTACCCAAGTGAATAAATACCTTGGTACAACTCCTTGTAGTGTTGCTTTGGGCTCTCACTTGGGTTTCTTTCAATGACTTCTGCAAAGACTTGTCTTGCTTAGAACTTTCGGAGAGACAGATTATACTTAGTTTTCGTTGGCTCTGAAACCTGGTCGGACTCAATAGATTGAGTCTGTTTTGTTGTTGAGACATTCGCAGTCTGCATATCATCCACAATAGATGCAATGGTTGGCGGTTTCATCTCATCCACTATGGTATTTTCAATCAACTGAAAACCAAACAATATTTAATTGCTCACAGGTTCTCCTCTCTTATCTTTCGGCAGTTCCCAATTAGTAAGGCCAGATTGTGATGTAAGTTTAGTGGGTTGTATATTTCTTGCTATACCTTTACTTATGCTCCCTAAGGTAGGTTCCCCTAAACCTTCTGCTTGTGATTGAGGAATTAAACTAGTTCCCCGGTGACTCTCCAACACCAAAATTAGAATACCCTCTCTCCCACAAGCACTTCAAGTCATGCCTTTGGTGATGTGGGAAAGCCCCACATCACCGCAGATATGACTTGAAGTGCTTACGGGAGAGCAGATATCTATGCTATCACATTTCTTTGAGGCGTTTTTTGAAATAGTTTGCTTGCTTTGTCTATGCTTCCACGTTTTCATGTATGTCTAGCAGGGCACTTGTAACTACAACATATGATATATGGAAGTGGTAGATGAGATTCGATGGTTTTTAGGGCATTCATTTATCATATGTGTTCTTGTTTGAGTCATCTTATTAGGCTATATTATTGAAGGAGTCTTTGTTGTTTTGTTATTATTGTTGTCACCTCCTACATTGATTTTCTTGAATCCTACCCAAGAAGCCCTAGATGATGGTCTAGATGCATGTTAAAGGTAGATATCATAGTAATATAAGTAGGGAATAATGAAAAAATAATGGAAAAGGCAAGAAAAAAGAGTATGGGATGCTTAGAAAAGAACCTAGAGGACAGAGGATAAAAGACACACAAAGATGTTCATATACAATACATAGAGACTAGAGTATGCATAGATAAGAGTGAGTCTTGAGACTCTAATTTATAGGCCAAAGGTAGTCAACACAGTGAATGAATTTCAAACAATAGTGGATAGTATACAAGCTAGTATGGTAGGTCTAATATGGGAAAGGTTGGAAGGAAAATATGGAGAAATCACGAACCATGATAGTAGAGAGGACATTTTTATGTTTGTTAGGAAATATGGCAGTGTATTAAGGATAGTCCTTGATGAAGATGACAATTCATGAATACATTAAAATGCAAAGGGTGGTCATGTGCCAAAGGATAGTGCACAACCCATAGGTTTGGACAAAGTTATGAACATACAAGGGGTCTACAAAACTATGATAAGGAAAATAAAGGAGAGGCAGATAATAGAGAAGGTAATGGGACATGTGGTCATAAGAGATGATAGAGATTATAGGGATAAGTCAAAGACAACCTACTAAGCATGATGACTACCCTATGGCAACTCTTTATGGGTAGTGAATAAGTGTGAGGATAGTCATAGAGGGTGATAGCCAAAGCACAAGTGAAACTACAATGACCAAATCACAACTAACATTTATGCTCTTTTTCCACCTTATATATGATAGTCTTCACGATCACAAAGGGACAATCCTATGAAATAAAATCAAGCTCTATGTCTTAATGGTAGACAGTAGCAAGATTTTATGCCAAATGGCAAGGAAAATATTGTAGACTTGTAGATGATAACATAAAAAAAAATTCAAGAAAAAGATGTTTGTATAATATTGAAGGCTAAGATGAAAGTTCGATGAGCAAGGAGCAAAGGATAGTGACTTTGATCAATAAAATATTGTGTATCAAATACCACATGACTGTCACTATAAAAATGAGAAAGAGGTATGTGCTTGAGAATAGTGATGGTCATGAGAAGAAACCTTGGACAAATTAAAGATTACAAATACATGTAGAAGTCTTAAAAAAATTAGATAAGATAGTAAAGTGACAGATGATTAAGAAGATTACTATAAAAAAATGTTGGAAGGAGTAGCATACAGTTAGTTTCACAAAGAGCTTGATCACAGTCCATGGAAGAACAGTGCACAATCAAAGGACAATGGAAAGGAAAATTCACATGACATCTAACATAAACAAATTTTATTGTTTACCAAGCCAATAGAATAAGAATACAATACTCCACAAAATATTGATTCCCTACAACTTACAAAGAACTTGTCATTGAAAACAAAAGCATTATTAATTGTATATTGTCACTTCGAGTCATCATTAAAATACTATGAAATAAGGTGTAAACAAACTAAATAAAAGGAGAGCTACCCTTTCCTTTTGACAATCAAGCACCACCTGAGCCTCCACTAACATGCACTAACGACTTTTTGAAATTGCTATGTCCTTCAAATTTTTTCCCTTTTGCTATAATTACACTCAATGATTTTTCTCATTGTAGGCCAACATGTTAACAATTGAAAAGTATCACTATTTATGTTTGTAGATTCTTGTGTCTAAATATGTCTAAGTTGAGGTAAGTTTTGACTTAAAATTTTTACTATTCTAAGTATTGCTGAATATTGTTTTGTTACAAACACCTAGCAAGTATACACAATTCTTTCTCTATCACAGCTGTAAAATCTCTTATATTAATAGGTTGATCAATTTTACCTATCAAATATATGATATGTAATTTTAAACCCAAAAATAATAATACTAAGTAAACTAGGTATTTCTACACATTGATATAAAAATGCCACTAGATACAATCATCATTCAAAGTTCAGTAAGAAATAAGGGGTGCACAATTGAAAAATATTAGTTTTGACAACATTTGCTCCCACATGTATTCTTGGGATATATTGGACAAAAGTATCAAGTAAATTGTATTTGAACAACTCTACAAATCTTGTAAACACCAAAGCAAAAATGTCACAAGCATTAGGAAACTCAAACAATAAGAATTAGATTTCGTATGCATGCACAAACCCTACAATATTTTAGGAATGGATATGGAGTGCACAAAAAACAAATACTAGCTTTGCAAACAATGCATACAACAAAACATGTAAATTCTATTTTTACGTGAGTGATTATTGACTAGTACCAAATGCAACATTTTATCCCATGGGTATACTTGAGATATGATGGACAACTTTACAAATTTGGGTAACTCCAAAACGATGATGTTACAAGCATTACCGAATTCAATCCATGAGAATAGGATGATATGTGCATGCACAACCTCTAAAATATTTTAGTAATAGATAAGGAGTGCAAAGCAAACAAATACTAGTAATGACTATCTTGCTAAAGGTGACAATGTATGAGTAATGGTAGTCAATCCATTATTTTCATTGTATTATGGAGGTAGGGTTTGTCATAAATGAGAAAATTGTTGAGTATAATTCAATATGGTCACTACAATGGAGGGAAACAAGCTCAAAATGCAAGTCAAATATGCAGTAGAGGGACAATCATACAGAGTGGTTTTTTGATAGAAGGAAAATATGTGAATCTTGATCATTAAACCCTAGTGCAATAAGGTATTTGAGCTTCATGAGTGAAAGTGAATAATACTTCGTAGACTATGCAGTAGTGACAATAAGGTTGAAGGATAGCAGGCCTGAGACAACATTGAGGAGAAACATTAGGGTTTTGATTTTGTAATGAAGGGTTGAGTTTAAGGTAGTGAGATCTTGAAGGTTAAGGAGAAAATATTGCCATAGTCAGTCAAAAGGAGCATAATGAAATGTGGGTAAAAGTAGACCAACATTTCCCCTTTTGTTTACAATAAATAATCAGGTCAATGAGACATGCATATGCTCTTTTAAGTTGCTAGATTGAGGATTGTATGTGATTGTTACAAAGGTTGATTGTCATAGTAAATAATGGTGTAAAGAGTTTAAAAGGTGGCAATCGCCAATCACTCAGAGATAAAAACAATCACCAGTTTGAGGCAACCTTCTTCTCACAAGGCAGTCATCATTCACAAGGAGAGAGGACAATGGGATAGGCACGAGGTCTTCATTTATTCAAGAGGGCAGTTAGCAAAAATAGTGAATGTGCAAGAAGATCAAACCCTAGGCAAGTTTATGCAATGCATATAGGATTACAGTTCTTATAGTTCATCTACAATATCAAAAGAGAGCTTATTTTATAGAAAATCCAACAACTTTGTAAACTTTAAGCTAGTTCAAATTCCAAATAAAGAAGCAACATAATACCATACCTAGTTGTGCACCCAACTCAATCATGTGTAACTTTGAAGTGAGCTGCCCTCCAGTGATTGTTTTTGAAGCAAAGGAAATAAGGATGGAAGGATTTTCATTACCTGCAACCTATAGAAAAACAAAATCAACGTTAGGAAACGCTCCACAAATTTTAGAGACAAGATGAAAATGGAAGCACAACAAGAAAGAAGCATTTGATATGGTAGAGAAAATTTTACTATACTCCATCATAATTTATTTTAATATTTTATACTCTTAATGATATAATTTTATTCTTTTTAACTTTTGATTCTAGTTAATTTTTTTATTTTTAGTTCTTACCACTTATATATGTTTATATTATTTAATGTAACTAGTAACTTTTATATAAATGCAATTTCAATTGTTTAATTTATTCTTTGTTATATTCTTTGCCTAATTATATTTGTTCTCTTTGACAGTTATCATTGCGTGATTCCATTTTGTTTATTTCTATGCTCTATATTAAGGTTGGTTCTATATTTTATTTATATTCCTATCATAAAAAAATTCCTCCCTACTTAGCTTGATATTTAATGGATCATGTAGTTTGATTCAAAACACACCATTCAAAAATTCTCAGAGTTTTCCAATCTAATATTAGTTACAATGGACTCTAGAAATCTAATGCTTATGATTTGAGTTTCAATTGCAAATATTGTGTGCATGCAAAGAAGGTCCATTTAAGCTGAACACTTGCACATTCTTGCAATAAATACTAAATGAAGCAATGACAAACAAAGCTACAGGATTAAATTATGTTTTAAAGGCATGACTTTCAAGGAGATTGACTATATATACAAATATAAAACAACCTAATATATGATTTACATTAAAATAACCACCATATATATTTTCATGCCTAGGAAAATTTTATCATTTTTGGGCTTTTCATTTAATGTCACCCTCAATCATATAGATCACCTTACTGGCACAAACTCTGAAATCCATAGACATCTAAAAGCATTGATGTAAAAGTGAGCTCAGTTTGTTTGCAATTTAAAACAAAAATCCTTCTGATAGCTAGGTTCCTACTCTGACTAGTTGACTAAATATTCTAGTTTGACCATGCCAAATGGGAATAAATACATACTATAGTTGCAATCAATGGTACGTTGTTCTACAATAAGTTAAATTTCTCTCATTTGGTTGACCATATCATCTAAGTTTTAAGAAAAAATGATCTACTTGATTTAGTGACCCTACCATTACTGTTGTAGAAGAAGAAAACATGCAAACAACAAAAAATATAATTTTCATCACCTTAAAGAAACCAAAATGGCTCTAGAAAGCACCTTGCACTTGACCAAAAACTAAATAGTTTTATTTCTGATGGACTTACATTTTATATATTAAATTGGTGAATAGAAATTAAAAGAATAGTAATATTACAACTAAAGATCCATATAATCTACTTCAGAGGTAATGTAACAAATTGTAAAATTAAAAAAGATTCTTAAAGAAGAGTAGAATCCAACAAAACCTTTCAATGCAAGAATTCTACTGTTGGGATTTATTAGAGTTGAATCTATTGTAATAGGTCTCCTCATCATAGGTACATGATTATTTGTGTCAATGATCACATCACTATTCACGGGAGCAATTTCCTATACACAAATGTACTTGTTTGATTCCATAGTAACATGAGTGAATGTAATAAAGTGTGGATTTATCCCAAGGCTTGGTAACTGCAAGAATCCAAATGCAAGATAGTAAATCTTAGTAATATTATTATTCTCAACACCTATGTTTCCTTGATTCAAATTAACTTAGACATCAATATCATGGAGGAGTTATGAACATTGAACATCACCCACTATATAGTATTATTATTGTTATATATTTAGCTTAGAATTGAAAACCTAAGTGATACTTCTACTTAACAATGAAGCTGGGAGTATTGGAATACATGATAAAAATCAGCAAGAAAGGAAATATGGATCTATTGTCTTTTCAATTATATTTTTCCTCAAGTTTTCTAAGTTAAGACATGATCAAAATTCATTTTTTCTCAAAAAGAAGGAATCTTCAATTACATTATGATGCATCAAACATCTGCAGAGTAAATTTAATGAATAAAAAGTACAAAATAGATCAAACTTAAATCTATAACCCTGTCTACTATTCCACACATGAGCATTGTACACATACATTAGGCTTAAATTTGTGACCTATATAATTATATACAGTAAGCACTACACATGAACATTTACCATTTGTAGATAGAAAGGGAACTCGGGTGGCAAACTAACCCAGTTTTTCCTACATTTGGAGAATTCCCAGCTGTGTAAAGTTGCATCTAGCAATATGGTACCATTATGTAAGTATGCAATAGAGGTGGCAAGCCAACTATCATGTGAGCTAAGGAAGCTTTCATAGATGTTATCTAATAATATTAAATCCCTGAATAATCTTATTTAAATGAAAAAAACACAAATCTTATCTAATATATTTAGTAGATCAAATATAGAGCACCAAGAAAAACTAATCGAGGGTAAACTTTAATTGTACTACTTGAATAAAATCAGAAATAGATAAAGGTTGTTTCAGACCCAATCAGTTTATATTTGAATGTATTGGAGGATGCAAAAATATGGGAGCATGAAAAGAAAAATGTCTAGAGTAAAAACCCTTACATGACATTTTAAACAAAACCCTTACATTTGGAAGCTTTATAGGGCTTCTCAATATAAGCTTAAAAAACACCAAAATATGGGAAGAAGTTTGCACTCAGCCATACTACATTACTAATATCCTTGTGTCCTAAAGTTATACTTGCCGAAGAAGTCCTCTATTCTCCATCAAATGTTTGCAAAAAGGCTCGAGCTTCAAACCCTAATCTTTTTCATACATTACTTAATTGTAGCAATGGAGAGGAAATGATTAGCATCTCGCTAATAATTTTTCAATTCAAAATATTTTTTAATTACCCACTTTTATTTCTGTTACTAAATTTTTATTCATTTTTATTTGTATGACTAAATAAGTTTTTAGTGGACAACCAAGTTAGTCATAATTTATTTACTCATTTAGAGCTTTGTTGCAAAAAAATAGTAGAATTTAGTCATTTTTAGTTGTTGTGAATAAAATTTTTAGTCACGTAGTCATTTATTTGCCAAATTCTACTAGTGGCATGACAACAAATCATTATTATGGATGAAAAGGATGAAGCGTGAAGATGAATTTATTATGGGTGAAGGTGAGAAATCAAATAAAATGATGGTCTAGAGGATGGAGCAAAGGATGACTACACATGGCGCTTGTTTGCTAGGTTTTCACCACGATACTTATCCAAAGCGCCACCAAAGTGGTTCTCACTATTGAACAAATTATTTCTCTTTACTATTTTCTCAAAATTTTGATTTTTTTTGTGGTCAAACAAGATGTGTGTTTTCCAGGTTTTCATCTAGGTGACAATTTTTTTAATTTTTAATGAGGCTCTTTGAGAGTTAGGTGTAGAACTTATGAAAGCGTATGTTATTGATAGGCTCTGGTAATGGTTCACTTTTAGGTTTAGAAAAATAATACGCACTAGATCTATATACTACTATTATGATGTATGGACCCAACCAATTAGGCTCGAACTTTCTAGGTTTCTCTCACTTTGCTTGGTTCTTAAGATTCTCCATTAAGACCAATTCACCAATGTCGAAATGTCTAAATAGAACCTTCTTATTATAGCTAAGACAAAGATGATTCTAATAATCTTGTAGGTGGACCAATGCATTTTTTCTTTTCTCATCTAACAACTCTAGCTCATGTAACCTAGATATGTGATACTCTTCATCATCAATAATCCCTTTCATAGATACCCTCAGGGAAGGTAAATTGACCTCAATAATAAGGATGGATTCAAAACCAAAGAGTAGGGAATACAGTGTGACTCTAGTACGAATGCTAGTTCGGTAGGCCTATAAGGTGGGATTGAGTTGGAGGTGCCAGTCACGACCAACATCATTGATAGTTTTTTTCAAGATTTTAATTTTGGTTTTATTGGATGCCTTGGCTTAGCTATTACCTTGGGGATAATATGGAGTGGAAAAGTGGTGTTGAATGTGGAACTTATCACACAATTCATGGACATCCTGGTTCTTGAAAGGATGACCGTTATCTGTGATGTAATGGATTGGGGGACACCATACCAACATATGATATAATTGAGGATAAATTTAGATATTTATTTGCTAGTAATATATGTCATTGGGATAGCCTCGATCCATTTCATGAAACACTCGATTGTCGTGATAATGAATTAATGGCCACTAGATTAGGTAGGGTGAATCTTAACTATGAGGTCAAGTCCTCATTGAGAGAAAGGCCATGGTGATGTGATTGGCTGAAGTTCCTAGGCTGGTGCGTGTATGCGATCTCCATGTATTTGAAACTGTCGACACTTCTTAACAAAGTGGTAGGCATCGTGTTCCATAGTGGGCTAGTAGTATCCAACACACATGATCTTCTTGGCTAAAGTAGGACCACTCGAGTGAGCTCCACATATACCCTCAGGTGCCTTGCGTAAGGTTGTTTGTGCTTCATTAGTACTATCAAGACATCTAAGGAGGGTGTTGTCCAAACTTCAATGGTAGAGGGTGTCATTGATGATGCCATATCTAAAGGTCTGATGGATAAAGGTTTTGCACTGATTGGTAGAAAATTTGGGAGGGATAACTTGGTCATGGAGCTAATCGTAGACGTCTTTGTACCAAGGAGAATTGGGACCAACAATTTTGCACACCATCTTGGATTCAAGGATATCAAAGGCTCAGATTAACAAGTGTTCTACCAAGAACTCAAACTACAATACATTGTTTGGGATGTCCAAGAGAGATCCTATTGTGGTCATTACATCAACTGCCTTATTTTGAATTCTAGGGACTTGCCAAAAGATGATATCATCAAAGTATTGCTTAAAACTATCAACCATTTGTTTGTAGGGAGTAATATTCTTATCCTTTGTGTCATAATCATCATTGACCTATCGAATAACCAACAGTGAGTCACCATAGACTTGAAGGTTCTTGATTTTCCGTTTAATGGCCATATAGAGTCTTGTGAGTAGTTAGGTAAGAAACCTTATTCACACCAACATGATTGTTTTAAACAAGAATAATTTAATTTTTAATCATTAGAAATATTAATATCTTTGTAAAATTTAAATCTAAATATGTAAATTAAATTATTTTGCAAAGGTAATGTATTTGATGAATTTAATTATTTTTTTGAAAAAAAAAATAAATTGTAGCTAGTTGGAATTTCAATTATTGATTCAGTTAGTGGAATACATGGTGTCAAAGAAGAGGATATGCTATAGGATATTCCAAGTGCCAACTGTTGCCAACTATCAAGATGTTGATGTCACCCATGTGCTGATTTTAAATGACCATCGTTGATTATTTTTGAGGAGATATGAACTGTAAATCATTGTAACTAACCTTTGGTGCCTTGTTTCAATAAAAGGCCCTAAATTGTTTATTTTCAAGAATGGGAAATTGTTGATTACTATTGGACATTAGTTAAAGAATTGTTAACTTTTGTCTACTTCATGGTTTCCTCTCATAGTTGGTGAGATCACTTGTATGTTATTGTATAGAACAATGAATTCAAGGTCAATTGCAGATCATTTCCAGATTGTAAATCTTATATATGACTACATTTATCATTCACTTTCAAATATCAAATTTTTGCACCAGCTTTGGGTGCATTTGATCAAATTTTTTGTGTGATATTTTTTTAAGCTTTACATCATCTATACATAGTCATGAAGAATTCTAGTGACATACTGTAAAGTGATTTACTTCTCAATTCATATTTTTGAAAGGATATTCGTGTGTGATCATTGAAAATTTAATTTATCTAACATTCTCTCTCTCTCTCTCTCTCTCTCTCTCTCTCTCTCTCTCTCTCTCTCTCTCTCTCTCCTTTTCATTTTCTTTCAAAAATTTAAAATTCAAAATTTAAAGATTTGAAGCAGCGAAACATATTGTAGATTTGATGACATAAAGTGTTTTGGAAAGCATAAATTTAATCAAATAGAAGATAGAGTGAAATGTGTATTTAAATAAAATTGTTATCTTCTAAATCTAACCCTATCTTGCAGTTTAAGTATGTAAGTCCCTTTATTGAAATAATAAACACATTGAATTGTTGAGTTAACTTGTAAGTAAAGTCCTAACATTCAAAGCCTTGGGATGATTGAATTTTGTTCCAAAATTTGATTTTCTATCAAAAGGTTAAAGTTCTTTGTGAATTTTATTTGTTTTGTATATGACTACAAAACACATCAACACATGCATTAAAGTTTCAATCCATGACAATTGGAGTCAAATCTTATAGACATGATCAAACCTCTAAGATCTTTGCACTATTTCTAATTCAAAGACAATCATCATACCAAAGACACAAAACTTTAAGACCGCAGGGGAAATTATACATGACATTAACAACTTTAATCCATCATGGATTCTAAAACCAAATATCATTTTTCTTTAATTCGTAAGTATTTATGGTAATTATCAAATCCTAACTTTTATTAAACTAAATGAACTTGCATTGATCACTTACATTTATAAATGTTGTGAGGCATTCTGCATTAATAACAAGGGGTGGAATGTAATGGCGTGAGTGCATTCACAAAAACTTTTATCTTTTACCTTAAATTTGATAGTCATTTATATGTTAATTATTAAATCTTTCATGATAAACATCAGATAAAATTTATGTCTCCATCAATGTAGTACATAAAATAACTCCAAATTGATATCTCTCAATATTTTATAAATAGATGTATTTATGATATTTATACTAGTTTAATTAACTTAGATTTTTATACAAAATGATTTTTTTCCTCTTATATATACATAAATTTCAATTTTTTCTACAATAGTAAAATTCAAGATGCACATAGACAGTAAATAATTAGATGATACCTATTTTATGTATTATATTCTTACTAAAAAAAAATTTGTTGAAAAAATTTCCCTGCACTTAAATACCACACACTCTACTAATCAAACAATGACACCTCATCCCACACTCTCAATTGCTAAAAATTGTTATAACCAAGTGAATGAAAACTTGGCGAATTAGATACATGCCAAATATTTCTTAACCAAAGACAGTCACAAGTGAATCTTCTCGACATTGTCCACCTTTCAAGCCCCACCTAATCTATAACAACCACATAAAGATTATCATGCATTTTAACTATCTTATTTTTATGTATCAGAATTTATTTTCGACCATGAAACTGAATAGTATTTAAGAACTATCTTCCAAAACACATGAGATCTTACACAGAATCTAAAAGGAACCTTAAAAATCTAATCAATGATAGGAACTGTCACTATCCTGCTACTTAGGTTATTTAATGTGATGGTCTCTTTCAACTTACTGGAACCTCACTCTCGGCCATTTGGAGATCCTGTTATAATCAAGTGAATGAAAATTATGTGAATTACAGCCATGCCAACAGCTCCTAAACCAAAGACACCCACAATTGAGCCTTTCTCTGCATTGCTCACCATCCAACCCCACCTAACCCTGACTAACAACACAAAGATAATCAGGTACTCTTAAGTTGATTAAAACATCAATGGTTAATCAGGTAGTAGAACCGGATGGGAAAAAATAATGCCGACACTGTTAGTGTCTTTAGTTCAAAATCTGACTAATCATGCTGAGGAGGTTTTATAATAAAACAGGCCATTGTCGTTAATGTATGCATCTAATACAGTTTTCTATTTAGCCCATCTCTCTTGTCCATCTCTTTGACCTTTCTACCATTCTCTTCGTGCAGTTCATTGTGTATGCCATACACCACAATTGCATACAGCCATGAACGGACCACTTGACAACTCTAAGGGAAGAGTTATCACTTGTAAAGGTGAGGTGCTCTCTAGTGTGATTTTTCCTAGTTAAAATTATAATCTTACATCCAACCATTGAGATTTTGAAAGAGAAATCTGATGAAAGGTCGATTTGTTGAAGCTGCTGTGTGTTGGGCACCTGGGGAAGCTCTGGTGATGGAAGAAATTCAAGTGGCCCCACCGCAGGCTCTGGAAGTTCGCATCAGAATCATATGCACTGCTCTCTGTCACACTGATGTCAGTTTTTGGAGTAATAAACAGGTTGGTACATTTTACCTCATTTGCATTCAACACACCTCTGTCATCAGACATCTGTAATTGTGGTTTAGTGATGTGAAATAATCAGGATAACACAAGGTATCCTCGCATTTATGGCCACGAAGCAGTTGGGTATGTCGTTCAGTTCCCCATTCCATGATTTCAATGAAACTAATTTTGTCGACAACTGATCAAATTTTTGATTATGAGTTTGAATGGTGCAGAAGAGTGGAAAGTGTGGGGGAAAATGTGAAGGATATTGAGGAGGGAGACCTGGTTATACCTGTGTTCATGTCGCATTGCAATGAGTGTGTCGATTGCAAGTCAACCAAAAGCAATATGTGTGCCAGCGAATCAGAAAGCAAAATTGCAGGACTGATGAAAAGTGACAATGGCACCAGATTCAGCATCAATGGGAAACCCATATGCCACTTTTTAGGTGTTTCCAGCTTCTCCGAATACACTGTTGTAGAAGTTGATGCTGTCGTCAAGATAGACCCAATGGCTGCCCCTGATAAAGTTTGTCTTCTTAGCTGTGGGGTCACAACAGGTAAAGATAACTCAATTTTTATTTAGCGGATATCTTTGATTGTTTCAATTGAAGAAGAGTTACAGTGTTTAAGACAATTGTAGTTGATAAATTAGTGGTATCACGAAGTCATAAAATAAGTCCTTGTATATATTTGACTGAAGAATTTGAACATTCCCTTCGGTCTTCTGTGCACCCACAAGCCGTCTTCTTTGGTTTAGAGGTAAGGGTTTAGAGTAATGTGGTTGTTGATCTACTGATGAGACTTCTTGACAAATAACCTACCAAGAATCAAATCTTTAGTGCTCTTTTGAGGCTGGGTTAGAAGGATATTTTCAGCTTCCTCGAGTGTTCATTCCCAATCTTCTAAAAGCATCTCTGTCCTCTTCTTCTAATCTAGGCTGCTAAACTACCTTAAGTCTGTACTGCTTAGTTGCTCTAGCATGTCAAAGTATGGCAATATTACTTAATTGGAAAAATGGGGGAGATGTTCCTGTAAGGAAGAATATGAATAGACTTTAGGACACAAGAGCCAGAGTGACTAAAGTTGTTAAACTAGTGTGTTAGTGGATCAAAATGAGTTGGTCAAAATGAAATTTTTCTATTGTTTTGAAGAACTAATACCTTTATGTTGTTGTTAATCAGGGTTAGGTGGGGTTTGGAAGGTGGGCAATGTAGAGAAAGGCTCAACTGTGGCTGTCTTTGGTTTAGGAACTGTTGGCATGGCTGTAATCCACCTACACTTCATTCATCCAATGGCAAATACAAAGGATTTGATTTACAGATTTTATAACTATTTCAAGAGTTTTCTTTCTAACATGTAAAATTGCAGGTTGCAGAAGGTGCAAGAATCCGAGGTGCATCTAGAATCATCGGTGTTGATGTGAACCCTAAAAAATTTGACATTGGTACAGTGATGGATTTGAACCTCTTTCACGTTATTTTGCATTAAAATAGATCATTTTTATTACATCCTTGGGAAACCAATCTACAGACAAACTTACAGTCAAATTTATGACAGAATTCTGCAGCGTACATGCCATTTAGGCCAAAGTTGAATCCTGAAGCTGAATTTGCAGTTCTAGTACCTGATATTTATATGTTAACAATAGTAAAACTATTCTTGTTGATTGTGTTATTTTGTCTAATGAGGGTTCTGTTATTTTGTGTTTACAAACAATCATTCGATTCATCCCAATGCTGATGCAGTTCCATTTTCTGATCAGCTTCCGACCAGATCTTTTGTATTTCCTTAGTTTACACAAGTCTGAGTAATGGCTATTCATTTTGTAAGAAAATCTCTTTCCATTCTTTAATCCAATTCCTTTCAGGAAGGTCTTTAGCTGCAAACATTGCTCAGTATTATAGGATGTTCCTAACCATCAGGCTTAGACATGTCCCAAATTGATACTACAGATAGTATGTGTCTAAGCTTAATAAAGTACAGAATTGGGGACTTCAATTTCACTTCTAGTGCTTTAATTCACAATACTTCTTCAAATTTTTCATGTTCTGTAATAAATCACTACTTATCTTTGATGGGTACTTTTTATCATCAGGATTCATCATGTTGTATGAATTTGATCCAAAGTTAAGTGTAGCATGTGTTAAAGTGGTTATTCTTAAACATCTAATGTTTCAATAGTTAAAAGATATTTTTTTGTCAATAAAAAGATGACAGTTATTTATCACTTGTATACATGAATAAGATGTAAATTTATTATTGAATGTTTGAGGGTTAAGCCGCTTGATATTTTATGTCAATCATGTCTGGACTAACATGGTAGAATAAAAAGCATGAGTCTTCATCTATATTTCTTTCAAATAGAACACTCTATCAAGTCCCTCATATTTGATGACAACTCATTCAATTTGACTTTTCTCAGTACTTATTGTCAATAGGTTTCAGTTTGAGTATTTGTTATGTTGCATAGATTTGTCCCAAAATCAGGAGTTTTGTTTTTGAAAAAAATAAAATTACAAGACAATTTCAGATAAACTAGTATTTTATTTTATTTCAAAATTACAATTTATATATATATACTTTCACCCTTTCAGTCACCCATGTAATTAACTACAATGTTTACATGTGACAATCTCAAAGATCTGATAAATAATAAAACTTATCTATGCCGTTTGCAACTGGCAGGAAAGAAATTTGGTGTTACAGAATTTGTGAATCCTAAAGACCATGAAAACCCCGTTCACCAGGTTTTTCTTCTTCAATCCTTTAATTTATAACAAAGGATGAATGTGATCGGAGTAAAGTGAGTGAGCTAAGTTTCTGTACATTTTATTACAGGTGATCAAAGAAATGACTGGAAGTGGGGTGGATTACAGCTTTGATTGCACAGGCAACAAGTCTGTCATTGTTGAAGCCTTCAAAAGCACTCGTAATGTAAGATCTTTTGCATTGTTTTAAAGAAATGGAATCAAGATTGGGTTGATGCCATTGTTATTAACAGAGGGAGTTTGCAGGGATGGGGTACAACAGTGGTTTTAGGAGTGAATATGACAGAGATACCCATAAACTGTGCAGAATTGCTATGTGGAAAGACCATAAGAGGGTCGTTATTTGGAGGAATGAAGGCCAAAACAGATCTGCCCCTACTGGTGGACATGTATATGAAAAAGGTTTTTCTCATCATCAAATTATTCCGAACTTAGCACTTTGAGTCTGAATATATGATCATGCAAATAGGATGCTTCAAAGTTAACCCTCTCATTTCTGTAATTGTTTTGTAATATGATTACTCTAATTGTGCTTGTTGTTGTATCAGGAGCTTCAGCTAGATGATCTCATTACTCATGAAATCCCATTTCCAGAGATCAACAAGGCATTTGAGTTGTTGATGGAAGGGGAGTGTTTGAGATGCATTATGTGGGTGGACAGGGAGTGTTAAGAGAGAAATAACTGGGTTTGGTTGATGGAGAATATGTATTTTTAAATCACTGATCCAACCATGTTACGTTGTGCCCTAAAGGCATCATGTTTTGTACTTCTTTCTGTGATGAAGTTTTTACTATTCTGGGTTGTCATCGTTATGTTTCCATTTCCACCTGAAGTGTGGTCCATAACTTTGTTGTCAAATTATGGCCTCCTTCCCTAGAAGGAAGATACCCCAATATTTAAGTCACATTTATATTATTATATTGAAAAATATACAATTTAAAAATGGTTAAATTGGGTGATGTTTAAGTGGTGAAATGACTTTCAATTGTTTAAATAAGTTTTAGTAATATCTTTTTAGGATGCATGGGATAAATTTTTTTGAGATAGGAAATATCTTATAATATGAAAAGGTAGTTGTTTAAACTTGATTAATTATAGAGGGGAAAAGTGCACACTTAACACTTTTTCTCACTTGGTTTAGAATCATTTTGAATTTTTCTTTCTAATGCAATAGTTGTTCAATTTATGTATTTGTATAAAAGTTGGTATTTATCTTATATCTAAATTAAACTTGACTCTCCATTCCCTTACGGTTTAAGATCCAACCCCTAATTTTCATGTTCTTAGTTTCGGATCAAGACTACTTAAGCAACCATGATCTTAGATAAAAAATGTTAGGGTAACCTTGAACCCCATTTTATAAATTATAATTTAATAATGGGCCCAAGCCAACTTGACTCTAATTAGCCATTACTTGCCAACTTAAAGGATTACTCAAATTCAAATGTCAAGGTGTTATGTAAAAGGGACAACACCCTAGGTCATTTTGATATTAATAACCCATCAATTTGATGACAAAATTATCATTTCAAAATCATCCAAAGCATTAAATGCATTAACATATATGCATACATAAAGCTATATACATAGGCATGTGCACTTTGCTTGGTATCTTTTTGATCTTATTCAAACACCACTAAATTAGAACATATGGCCTAATCCCATTAAGAAAATTCATGGATTCTCCCACTTGATAGCAAGTCCTACCAATGATTTTAAGCGCTACCCAATCCAATTATTACACATTAGCAAACATGTTTTGGAAGAGCAGTCATGACATTGTTCAAGATTGCCATTACAAGATCTTGGCCTCATAAAGGGTTTAAAGCCAACAATTTTGAGTCTATGACCATCAAACATTTTTTACCTTTGATAAAGCACATACTGATATCTAGTGTATTGAACTCCAACACATCTTTGATAACATATTCACCAAACATATCATACAACATACACTTAAATAGAACATTATATTATCACACACAAAGATAAGCACATATTTCTTTGTCAATTTAGTGCATATTGTAGTGCTTGTCTATACTTAGCTCTTTTATCTAAGTTAATTGGGATGTTGATTTCTTTAATCAATTTATTATCTTGGCTAGATATTTTGTAGGGGTTGTTTATTCTCATTTTCATTTTCATGAGCCCAACATTTCCTACACCCCTTAGGGTTCATTTTTTCATTTTTTCTTTTTGTTTAAGATCTTATATTTTCTATTTTCTAACTTTTAAATCAAATATAAAACTCAGCTTGGTTTATATTACCTTTTAGTTTCAATTTTCTTGTTTCTTTTATTGAATAGTCTCAACCTTATCCTCATTTTCTACTAAGAATATGTCCCAGGCTTAACCCTACAATATCCTTGACTTAAGATGAGGAAGTTGTGATTGAGGTTTACATTTAGAATTAATTAATTACTAAAGAAGAAAGTAGGCTATAATATGAGTTCAAACCAGGAAGATAGAGTATTTGGACAAAACAATATTGTCTAACCAACTAGAGAATAGAAAGAAACTATAAATTACATCCCAATATAAAATAATACCAAAACAATTCAAAAATTAATGTTTTAAAATAACATAGTACATCAATATTTTTGTTTTCTCAACACAACATTGTTTGTTGATGCTCAAAATCACATAGGGCCAAATCTAATATTATCTATTGATGCTTTCTTGGTAGCTTTCTAATTCATAGGAACCAATAAAAGGAGTGATTATTGACATGTTATCATTCTTTCTAACAACTTGTAAATCAACACTATAAAGAATATCTCTTTCTCTATTAGCCCCATGTATTCAAGTAGTTGATCAAAATTATAGTTCTCATTAAATTTTTATTGAAGTTGCATGTATTGTTTAATAAGTGTCTCATCAAGTTGCCTATCATCATGTGGAAAAATAATTTTTTTATCTTAGACCTTTTTATTGGTGTTGATAGTGAACCCCACAGTTCCCAGAAATCCCTACAACCAAAAAATTTATCACAAATGAGAGATCAAAGCAACTAATTTGTTATGCAACCAAGAGAGAAAAGATTGAATCCACATAAATATCACACAATCATATGATATTGAGATTAACTTGCAAATGTAATTGAATTGAATGAATTGTATCAGATTACGATGAATGTGCATTCTTATAAAAGCATGAAAATACAAACCCTAGATTAGGATTTCATTAGATTGTGACAAGTGTCTTAATCACATGCAATGAGACAACTTGACCTATATTTAGTCCAATCTAATTAATAAAAATCACTCCTAAGTTTTTCTTAAGTGAATAAAGTAATAATGGACTTAATAATTAATTAATGGTTAATTAATTATCAAGTGAAGTCCTAATTACTCGAACACCCCCCCCCCTTAAGATCAACTTAGGGAGAAGTTGAAAACCTTGATTAATAATACAATGATGGATGCATGGATGGGTCATGGATACAAATGAATGAATCTCTCATAACTAGAGAAAAAGGAGAAAAACACCTCTCCAAAAGAGAAAAATAAATGATTGCACTAGTGAAAGAAGGATAGAAGGAGGAATCAATGTGAGCCCCTAAGGACTTCTTCTATCACACACGTACAATAGATGTCCCCCCAATAGGAGAGAGAAAAAGAGGATATGAATTCCCCCATAAAGAAGTAGCTCTTGTGCCAATGATGAATGCCTAAATATAGAATATGATCCACTACCTACAAACAAAATTTCTCCCATTGAAAAGAAACAGATCCATTAGTGATTAGAGAAGCCAATCCAAAAAGATGGGTGAATCAATAATCCAAATCCAAATTATGTGTACCTCTAAAAAGTTCTCATGTGTCCACATGTCGAAAAGAGATGATTTCAATCCTGAATCATGTGAAGACTGATGGAGAACAAGCTGCAAAGGTGATGAAGATGGTGGGCGAACAACATTGATGTGGATGTTAACAAAGAGGAGATGAATGTCCTCAAAGTAATCCTCCAGATCTGCAATATAAAACTCTACAAACAAGGATGACATGTTTGCAAGATACGAATCTAAAGTAGCTATGTATGGAAGAAGATGGATGTCCTACTACACTGAACCAATAGGGGCCAAAGATGTGGTGATGCTAAGTTGATCAGGAACAACATAAGATGGTGATGAGTCTTGATCTAAAGAGTGGGAACATGAAGACATGTCTTTGAACAATCAAAACATGCAAGACCTGTGATATACTCAAGATCCTCTAAAGTATCATCATCAAAGGATATGGAGTCTACATCTGCATAAGGAATGAGACAATCTACAACAAGATCCTCTAGGTATGGAGAGATATGAGGGTCTTTATGGATCTCCCAAAGATGATTCCAAAGTGTGTGGGGACAATCAATGTTTGATACATCACACATATTATCAAGATCAACACCAGAACATATAACCCCTACAGCATGATCACCAATAATACCCCATGTTGAATAACTCCCTAGTGTGTTTGGTGTAGGCATGAGTCCATATAGATAAGGCAAAAGATCAAGCCACTTGAGATGTGTCAGGATGTGATTTTGTCATGACTCATAGTTATCCTTTGCCATGATGAACAAAAAACTCATGATACTTCCTCAAATGATAAAATTAGAGACTAATAGCCAAGATGTCCAAGTAATTGATAGAAATGTAAAATCACATGTACATAATTTTAAATTTTAAATTATTGGTGGTATCTTCCCTCCTCGCTATTTTTCTCATAATAAGGCAGTGGTGATTGCTTTTGATGCTTTAAAATTATCTGTAGAGTATTCTGATCCCTGTCATTTAAATAAGGCTTTATCGAAGGTTTCTAACCAACTGGGAAGGGATATGTCTGATAGTTTCAGGGAGAAGTTTTATTACATATCTTTTCTTCTTCATCATAATTGTTATCATGCAGCTTCTTCATTACGAAGAAATTCAAGACAGGTGCAGATTCCAGATCAAGAAAATTTCAATATGTTGAAGAAAGAAGAAGGAATTAAAGATCAGGGTGACAATATATCTAACTTCATGCAGCTGGAGGAGTAAATGGGAAGAAGTTAAGTTTTGTAGATTATGTAATTGCTTAGGTGCAAGCAAGGTAGTAGACTTTGTTATGCCTGTATGACTTTAAAAGTCAGACTTTTGTATACAGAAACGTTACATTGTTGGGCTAAAACCGAAGGTTTTCTCACTGGCTCTTTCTGCCGGTATACCCTTTGAGCCAGTAAATTGTAAATATTAACATATAAAATAAATATATATATAGTGGCTCGCCACTTTTGTCAAAAAAAAATAAAAATTTAATTTTAAATATTAAAATAGTTTAATAGTTAAAAATTAAATCATTATTGATAAGATAATTAGTATAAATCTCACATGTATATAATTTTTTGTCTATGAAATTGACATAAATTGTTTTAGATTTAGTTGTGTGAATTTTTCTTAACATTTAGATCGAGTTTCCAAATAATTGATAGAAATGTAAAATCAAATGTATATAATTTTTAATTTTAAATATTAAAATACTTTAATAGTTAAAAATTAAATTATTATCCATAAAATAATTAGTATAAACCTCACATGTAGATAATTTTTTGTCTATGAAATTGACATAAATTGTTTTAGATTTAATTGTGTGAATTTTCTTTCAACATTTAGATGTAGTTTCATGATGCATTATTTTTCTCTTCTCTTTTTTATTCTTGATGATGGATCATGAAATTTTAAGAATTATTTTGTTTTATATACATTATTTACTTATTTTAATAATTCTTTTGTTTTGTTTTTACTTTGAAAGTTGTAGTAAAAATTATATATTTATAAACTTATATGTTATTTTTACTTTCTACATTTATTAATAGTAAATATATTTAAAAAGATCAAACTGTAATAAAATAAATTTTAAATAAATAATTAAACTGTAATAAAGTAAATTTTAAATAAATAAAATTAGATATTTTTAGATAAATGTATTAAAATATTTTTAATTGTTGAAAAAGTTAAAAAAATGTAAATATTAGTGCCTTCTATCATTGCAAATACTCGTGCACGTAATTAGTCTACACATCTTAAATACATCTATCTACATCAAGAGATGCAACTACTTTATTTACTAGGAAGTTGGATAATGTTAATGTGTTCATGTCAACAAATTTTGGGAAGGATTTGTGCTCCTAGTAAGAAGTTTCATTAATTTAACTCAATTTTGGTTTTGTGCATCAGTGTCAAGTTGAAATTAATGATTTATGTTAGCACGGGTTCTTTCCTTTGTCTCTCTCCAAATTGGAGTAATGTGGACTTCATTTTAAATTATAATATTTTCCCTAAAATTATTATTGATGATATTTGAAGAAATATTATTTTTTATCATTTTTTTAGATTTGAGTGTATAGTAGTACACATGTATGAGGAAGGTCAACACCAATGTTAAAATAAGATAAACATGCCTAAACTAAAACATATTAAAGTGTAGAGAAATATTGATGAGATTGGGAGGAGGGAGGCTACGATTATTTGAAGTAAGCATTGCCAAATGAAATGCAATGAAGACTGTGTAAAGGATGATGACAGATAAAATGAGGGTGCATATAGGAAAAATGCAAAAGGCAGCATTAAAATTGGCTTGAGAATGGGAGTGATAGAGGCATGAAGAGGGGGTTCAAGTCCTCAGATTGGAGTAGAAGCAACCAACCCATTATTGGGAAAAATTGTGTAGAAGTCGTGAGAGGAATGGAAAAGGTGTGGCGAGAGTCCAGAATGCCATTAAAAATAGCAGATGAAAGGAATTGATGTGTGGGGATAATGAACAATTGAGTGGTATATGTGTAGCAAAGAACCAGAGAATGTTATGGTGTGAACGAGCAAAGGAAGATAAAGAGGTGGAAGACCAAAGAGGCATTAGAGTTTCTTGGTATATAATGTAGACTTTCATGAAATCTGATAATGAATTTAATTGATTTTTTTTCAATGTGGAGTGTAATGTAGAGTGTAATGTAGTCTATTCATGTAATTGTAAATCGATTTTAAAATCGACACAAGTTATTGTGAATTTTGGATTAAACGTTTACAGGGTTTGTGTAATCTGGAATATGTGTGTTGTGTGAGGATGTTGTTTTATTTTTCATCAAATGGTATCAGAACCAAAGGTTTTAAGTGTGCGGACAAAGTGTCGACTGAGAGGCAATTCACACCAAGACCTGCAGGTGGAGAGGGAAGTGAGAAGAGGTTTTGGGGGCATAATCAGATCATTAAACATGAGGTAGCTTGTGATAGAACCTATAGATTGAGGAAGCAAGAGTGAAAATTATCATTGCAGGTGTATAGATTCCTGAGCGATTGAAGGCTAGAAAGTGTAGAGTTGGAAGCGCGAGTGAGAAGCTCAAAAGTATCATTATACATGTACGAAGTCCTGAACAGTTGAGAGCAGGAAGCACATAGAAAAGCATTGTGGTAATGGTAGATTACAACAGATGAAGTGGAATCTTCATGAGGATCAAGGTATGATTGCAGCATGGAGGTTGCAAGGGTGAGTTCTAGTGAAGACATGCTAGAGGAGGGCATGGAGAGAAGAGGATGATTTTTTTGGCGGAAGAGGTCAAGCTATTTGGGGGAGGAGGTCGAGCTATCAACAATGGAGTTCATTGGATATTGTTGCAATCTCGAAGGGTGATACTATCACTTAGCTCCACCTTTGTGATCCCATGCTCACAAATTTCTTACATGGTGTGCTTGATGCAGGAGCATCTAAGCAACTGCACAATCCCACGTTGACCAAAAAAATATTATTGCGAAAGTTCAGTAAGGTTTCATGAAATTCTTTTTTATAGGTAGAATTTAGACTCCTCTTTGGATTTAATGGAAATTGGTCCAAAGTCAATTTGCTAATGGTTGCAAAGAACTTAGCATTTTCTAATTTTGGTTGGCAATTTTGTTACACCCCAATTATGTAGTTACTATTTACTATTACTACATAAGGTAAATATGAATGTAATGTGAATTCTAGAGATGAATAAATTATGCTTGTACCATGTTATCAATATGGATGTTATCTTAGTTGATGTCATTCATGGGGAAATACTGCATATATGTGAATAAATGGTTATTGAATTATTATTCTAACTTTGGAGATGTTTTATGTATATTGCACATATTGTGAACAAGTAACTACCATGTGCATGTGTTAGTGGATGAAGGTATATGTTCCATTCCTCCAGGAGGAGGGGAAGTATCACTTAGGAGAAGATCTTGGTTGGGTAACCGATAAAAGTAAACTATCTGAGCATATACACACACCACTTTAGAATGATTGAGTTGAGTCAATTTGTGGTTAGTTGGTAAGTCATCCTTAGCTAATATGTCCACATTTGAGAGTCTTGTTTACTACTACATGCATTATGGGGTGATGTTTATCTATTGGGCTTTTGATATCTTTCTTGTACTATTACGATTATATTGACAAGTGGGATGTACGTGGAAGTATGTGTATATATATGTATATGCATATACATGTCAATGGGATCTAACAACATGTATATGCACATGTATATATATACCACACATAAAAATTTATCGATATGATGGTAATTGTGAATGGGTATATGTGAATAGGATGTGAACATATATATGTATAGTATATACACATATCCATATGTATATGTATATTGATACATGCGTACATTGGTGAATGGACACACTCATACATATGCATCAATATAGATATACCTACATATACATGTACATAGAGGCATATATATTTACACACACACACACACACACACACACACACACACATATATATATGCATACATTCATATTTGTTTATTATATACTATCTTTCCTATACTCTTATATATATATATATATATATATATATATATATCGAATGTATGCCTACATTATTGGTCTATGATATATATGTGTGTGTGTGTGTGTGTGCGAGTATATAATATATTATATATATATATATATATATATATGTATATAATATATTATATATATATAAAAATAATATGCATTCAATGTAATATATATGTTAATGGAAAACCGACTATCTTTGTTTAGATTGAAGCCAATTTATCAAGGTGTATTATAGTTGATAAAGATTGATATTGGTGGTCAATTATAGTCATTGTAGACTATGTTTTAAAAGGTTGACAAAATAACTTATAATTGTTGTTTGAAGTTGAATATCATTATGAAAATCATGCGATATTAATACATCTGTATTGTGTTTTATGTTGTTGGCTTATGTCGATATTAATGCAAGGATTGGGTCGATGCCTTGGATAAGTGTAACCTTGACTTTTTCAAACGTCTTTAAGCCTTAGTCGACTCATTATCTATAAGAAGATCGAAGGAGACTTGTTGTTGTGAAATGGTAATTGATTGTTTCAATTTGTAATGAAACTGTGCCAAACATGAAGATGAGAAAATGGATTGGTGCCACCTCTGAAACCAAGTTGTTGTAGATGTCTATCTCATAGAATAATTCGAATTGAGCATAAGAAAATTGAATAAGTCTTGCAATTGTTGTCATTGCTGAAAGTCGACTTGTAGGTGATTATGTTGAGTATTAGCTTGAAAAGTCACCACCTTTTTGCTATGTTTTATGTGTTGCTTTGCATGGAGCTTGTTGTTTGATAACATGCCTAAATTGTAGATGTAAGGTGATCAATCTTCTCTATAAATAGTTGAGCCATTTCATTTGGAAGGGACACATTCTTTCACAAGAATATACATCTTTTGCAATTCCTATTTTTGCATTATATCTGGCCATACTTTGCTTTATATTGAGAGAAAGAAAGAGAGTGAGTTTTATTTAGTTTGTGAGGAAGTTATATTTTGAGAGGAGTGAGCTATCAACTTGAGAGATAGATTTTATTAGTGAAATTCTTGAGAAGCTGCTACCAAGCTTCTTATTGTTGTAAAGGGATGCATTGTTTCCATTTGATTGGATAAGCGATAACAAGCATGGGGATCTCTTCTTCTTTTTTATTTTACTTTTGAATGATGTGTCTTGCATGCTTGATTGAAATGTCTTTTTCAATTTGTGTATTAGAGATATTTGAGTGTCTTGAAAAGGAAAATGAATCTTACATGTTCTTTTCATATGGTGCTTATAAGTACTCCATAATAGGATATGTGTGTTTATCATAAGTATTATATACTAGGCTTTATTGAACATGAAAGGTACATAGGGTACATCTAGCTAAGTTATTGTTTTAACTAGGAAATCTTGTGTTCACTCCCAGGATAGATAATCCAGTATGGGAGGAGTTTGTGTTATACTTGTAAGTAAGTTTAATTCCAAGTATGTAGGTTATCTCTGGGATGATGGATTATCCAATGAAGGAAATACCTAGCTTGTGTACTTACTAGTTAAGTAGGATTATTCCAAGTAGATTAATTTGGTGATAGGTTATCTTTGGGATGATGGACTAGATTGATTGAAGGAAATACCTATGCGTAGCTTAAGATAGCCTTAAGTCAAATCAAACTTGAGTAGTGTATGTGATAGATGACTCTCAGTAGAAAATACTAAATGGAAGACTTTGGCCAAAGTAGTGGGAATGTCCGAAGACTCCATTAAAAAGTGTGTACGCTAAGACTCCATTGTTAGTTCACCATGGTCCATTATTAGATGCTAGTTTGAGATTGTGGGATTACAAGGTTCTAGTTATGTAGGACACAACACTATGCTCAGTTACTTGTCGTTATTGGTTACTCTACCAATCTCTTCATTGAAGGGAAGGGCCATCTATCGAATGATAGATGTGTGGGGGGTCGCATTAAGAGTCCGTGGTTGGTGAATAAGTGCTTGAGTGATGCTTCTCCTCCATAGTAGGCGACAAAAGAACCAATATTTGAAAGGAAGGATCTTGGACCGTCTTACATCTATTTGTTCTATAGCTCATTGGAGCTATGTATGTAAATGTATGTATTCTTGTATAGTTGTAACTTGTAAATTTATTGTAATGAAATTGAATCTTTATTATAATTTGATATGGCATCTTGTTCATATATTCTCAATAAAGAAATAATTTTTTTATTGCAATGGCTTGTTACCTAATTTATTTACTCACAAGGTGTAAATTTAGAATTTTTATGGCATTGAAGGGTTGGCATGTTACAAATTCAGTGAAGTTTTAAAATTTTAAAACCTATGAGGTTTGAGGCAGAACAATTTGCTAGGAAGTTGGATCATGTTAATGTGTTCATCTCAAAAAATATTTGGAAGGATTTGTGCTCCTGGTAAGAAGTTTCATTAAAAAATTAGTTTTGGTTTTGTGCATCAACTCCAAGTTGAAATTGATAATTTATATTAGCACTAGTTCCTTTATTTGTTTCTCTCCAAATTGGAGTAATGTGGACTTCATTTTAAATTATAATATTTGCTTAAGAATTATTATTAGTGATATTCAAAGAAATATTATTTTTTATGGTTTCTAAGGGAGATGAAACCAAGTTTTAAAAAATGTAATGGGAAGTATTCCAAGGGACAAAAGGTAAAGAGACAATAAATGAAATAATTTGAGTGAGAAATCCCTGATCTTCCTTTGAAAGGGGCATTATTTAATATGATGTGTACAAGGAGAGAAGGCGTGATGGAGGAGAGCAGTTAGAGAAGAGAGGGGGCATGCAGGAGAATATGCAACCATGCTCCCTCCTATCGCTTATGAATGAGCATAAGTAACAAAATAATTTGTAGGTCCCTGAATTGATGTCATAAGGAGATGCGTTGTAGGAAGCAACTGAATAAATACATTTACATTTTAACACAGTTCAAAACCAAGAAATATTTGAGTGTATAGCAATATGCAATTATGAGGAAGGTCAGTGCCAATGTTAAAAGAAGACAAACATGCCTAAACAAAAGAAGATTAAAGTGCAAAGAAATATCAATGAGATTGGGAGGAGGCAGGCTATGAGTATTTGAAGTGAACATTCCCAAATGAAATACAATGAAGATGTTGGAAGCGGATTCACTCTGAGAGGGGGGGTGAATCAGAGTGGAATAATTTTAACTTTTGACTTTGAAAGAACAATGAAATTTTTACTAATTTTAACTCAATGTGACAGATTTGTTTATGCAAGTGAACATTAACACTTTTGATCAGATTGAAATGAAACTTGACTAACATTTACAAACCATATTAAAAGAATCATATGATATTGTTCAATCAAATCTTTATGAAAAATATTGTCATGCTTTATGAACAGAACTATAAACTTTACAAAATGCAACTTTGTCTTGCTTTTGACAAACTTTTGAGCGTTCATATAATGAACACAAAATGTAGATGTAAATTCACTTTATGAAAGACTTTTTGCATCAGATTTGCACAATCTAAATTTGCATGACAAACTTGAAAAAATTGACATTAATCTTTTGAACAACCTTAAAGTATTAGAGCATTGACCAACTGAATGAGCACAATAACATGAAACTGAATGAGAGACAAAAATACATCACATTTAACACAAAGATTTCCTAAGTGGAAAAACCCTCATGGGGTATAAAAAACCACTTGCTAAAATTTCCCTTTTATTAATCAAAGAGCACCAACTCTGTAACAATGGTGGAGCACCAACTTCATAGGAGCACCAACCCCTCAATTTACAAAGTCACTGTCTAATTTGTGCATATAGAAATGACCTTACAACTGCATTTATATTTGCAGTCCCAAAATCATATCTGAATACAAAATACATAAATGATCTTCAATGATACCCACTACAATATGTACTATTCATAATAGTACTATGATCTCTCCCAAATTGAATACAAATGTCTCTGTTGTGAAAACCAGAGATTATAGTAGAAACCCTCTTTTTTTCTTTTCACAAATTTGCTCAAAATAACTCAAACAAAACCACACTAAATTTTTGAATGCAATCTCTGTTATGAAACCAGAGATGTGATATAGTAAAACATACTCTCTCCAATCTCTATGATCTTTTTAAAAAACTCTGAACACCATAATGGCTTATTATCATTATTTTTATACAAGAGAAACTGAATGCAGTTAAAACAAAAATAGAATATTGAATCCAATAATTGTGAAAATCTTAAGCCAATGACTCGAGACAATAACACAAACCCTCAGGTTAGGGTTTTAAAAACTGAAATATTCAGTTGCCAACTACCTTTTTCAATCTCTTTGAAAAACAAAAGTTGCCATTTTTTGATTACGAAACAACAACTTTCCATTTAAAAAAATGAACTGAAGGAAAAAAATTACCATTTGCCTTAACAGAATAAAAACTTTTGTTATCCTTTTACTTCCACTTCAAAATAAAAAAAGGTCTTTAAGAAAAACTAATTTGAAGCCTCTTGATTTTACCAATGAGATTAATTTTGAACAATGTGTAAAATTTACCTTTTATAGTGGCTTAACTTGCAAACAAAATCCCTGAAAATCTTCAAAAAACTTACACAAATCTCCGCTACCAGCTCATGGAAATTCCACCATAGAAATTGCCACTCTGATTCTCCAGTTCAACATACTTCCAGCTCAAGCCAAGACTCAACACAGAATCTGCAAATGTATTTGCTATGGCGGCTAGGGTTCGGTTGCTTGCAAAGTGAAATGACAAAGAAAATACTCACTTTGCCCTATTTCCTTCACCGTCGAGCCCTTAGTCAAAAAACATAATCATTTGGAATCCATAATAGAATAAAAATCATTTTGAGTTCCATCAATATCATAATGCTATAATCAAGTGCCAAATCACTGCCCACGCGTAATGCCAAGGAAAACATCATACAAACATTCAAGTGTCCAAGAAAACATAATACCATGTCGCTGCCAACTCACATCCTCATGAGTTAACCTTTTCCAATGAAGAGTGAGCCTGATAATAATGTGAATGTTGTCAGCCTCAAGTGCTAAAATAATGCAGTTTAAAACAATCAATAACATGTGAAATAAAACCCAATACCATTGCTAAGTGAAGACCAAAGTCTTCAAAATTACCTTTAAAAACACAATGTTGACCACCTTGAAGAATTGAAACATTGTTTCTAAGAGATGATACCTTGTCACTTTCAAAGTGACTTTTCATTATTTCCACAAATCTCCTGTCGGTCTTAAGGCCAAATAAATCAACCATTATAAGACTCGATAACAATATAAATGATGCCAACTAAATGGAGTCCAAGTACTATAAAGTGTAACAACCCATATGCAAAGTGCAAGTTGTAAATGATGTAAGGTGAAGCCCAAGCACAAGAATGTGCTAAGTGGTGCTATACAAAATATATACCACCTGAGTCTACACACACACACTGAGTCATAGACTATTGCAAATGACATGCCATAAATCCTGAGCACAAATGAGTTACCTTTTCCATGTAATGTAGTCACCAAGTAATAAATGAATACTATAATAAGCATGATGAACATATCCAACCCAAAGTACTATGAAACCAAATTTAATGTCATGTGAAGAATATCCAAAATGTATACACCTGTAGTATCAGAATGAAAAATATATAAACTGAAACAAGATATACCTTCCCACTGTAATGACAAAGCCAGTATGTGCCATGTCAAAACTAAAGTCACCATGAAAACAATCATCATAAAGCTACAAATCTGACTGAGATATTGAATGCCAAAAACCAAGAATGCCAAGACATCAGAATGTAAACAATAATTCCAATACCAAGATGCCAAACCAAATCACAGTTTTGACATCAAGGACAAATAAAAAAATAGAAGTTCAACAGAAGAATGTGTAAATTATGATGGTAGATAAAATGAGGGTGCGTATAGGAAGAATGCAAAAGAAAACATTAAATTTGGCTTGCAAATGGGAGTGATAGAGGCATGAGGAGGGGGTTCAAGTCCCCAAATTGGAGTGTGAGCCCGCATGTTATGAAACAACCAACTCATTATCGGGAAGAATTGCATAGAAGTCACAAGAGTAATGGGAAAGGTGTGGCAAGAGTACATAATGACATCAGAAATATCAGATGAAAGGAATTGATGTGTGGGGATAATGAACAGTTGATTGGTATATGTGCAGTGGAGAACCAGAGAATGTGGTGGTGTGAACGAGCGAAGGAAGATAAAGAGGTGGAAGACCAAAGAGGCATTAGAGTTGCTTGACATGTAATGTAGACTTTCATGAAATCTGAAAATGAATTCAATTGATTTTTTTTCAATGTGGAGTGTAATGTAGTGTATTCATGCAATTGTAAAATGATTCTAAAATTGACACAAGTTATTGTCGATTTTGGATTAAACGTTTATGGGGTTTGTGTAATCTAGAATGTGTGTTGTGTGAAGATTTTTTTTTATTCTTCATCAATTACCCACTTGTCACACTAATTTTTTTTGACAAGAAACTACAAATAGTTTCTTTTTCTAGAGAATAAGCTACAAATTTTGTTTTTGTAAAAAACTTCATACCTAACTAGATCGCGAGAAGTGAAGCAAACTGATGAACACAAATAAATTGTTAGGTTACTTGTAATAATTTTAGCATGGATATTAATAGTCCATAACACCTTGTCCATGAAGATGGAAGTTGCATTAAGAGAAAGAATAAACTAGGGACCCATTATGAGAAGTTAATAAGTTTTTTACAACTTATCATGGGTCAAGTTTGGATATTTCCAAGGTAGGTGAGTTGGGATATTTTACCATTTTGGAAACCTCATTTTGGCATCAAAATTCTATATAATAGGTGCTTTAGTTTATATTTCCATTTTATATTTTCTTACCTTCATTTCTAACATTTGATATTAGATCTTAGCTAGCTTTTATTTTTAGGAGTAAGTGTGAAGTTTGTTGAGCTATAGTGGGAATATTGGTTATATTTGTTTTTCATATTTATAGAAGCCATGGCTACATCCTCATCTCAGTTAGATATTTATAAATTCAATGAAACTTTCTATTATCTATAGAAATTGAAGATGGATGATCTCCTTGAAGAGAGGGATCAATGGTTGGTTGCAACAAAAGAAAAGAAACATAATTAAATAAATAAAGATGAATAGAATAAGATGGTAAAAAAGAATTGGGGACAATCCAACTTTATTTTGTAGATTCAATTATTCTCAATGTAGATAAAGAGTCCAATACATACTCTATGGAAACGGTTAGGTGAGATCTAATAGGCCAAAATTTTGGTGAGTATATTATATTTAAAAAGGAATGTTTTTCTATAAAAATAAAGGAAATTGATTTGAAGTTTGAGAATTTAAATAACTTTAATTTTATTTTGAGTCAATTAGCCTCTATTGATGTTAAGATTAAAAAAGATAAAGGCATTAGACTTCTCTATTATTTTCTCAAGATTCATGGGAGAATTTCATTCTTGCTATTATTGATAATCTCAAAGATCCCAAGATGGATGATCTTGTTGCAACATTATGGTCAGAAGAAATGACATGTCATGGGAAGGTCCAAGGAAAGAGGTGGATCTGAAGGATATCAAAAAATTCCTAAATAAAATTCTAAGGGTAGATCTAATACTTTGGATAAAAATATCAAAGTGAATATCAAAACTGCAAAAAGAGAGGATTTGTGAAGAAGGAATGTAGAAAAAAAAAAGAAAAAATGGGATTCCACCATAGAAAAATCCTCAAAATTAGGTGATAAATCTTTGCTTTCTTTCATGTAATATTATTTCTAACAAATATTGGTTGGTTAACTCATGATGCTCTTATCATATGATTCTTCATAATGAGTGGTTTTCCACATATGAAGAATATGATGGAGCAAAATTCTACCTTGGGGAAAATAGTTCACATCTTATTGTTGGATGGGTAAAGGTAAAATTATATTTTAATTATGGGAGGGTAAAAAAAATTCCTATTGTTTTACATATCCTAGATTAGCAAGAAATTTAATTTTTATATATAAGTTGAATGATTTAAGAATACATGTAATGTTTGATAAGCATGGTTGTAAACTTGTGAGAGGGAGTATGGTCGTAGAAAGGGGGAAAATAATGAGAACTTTGTTTAGGCTAGATGTCACTATTGTTTATAACTCCACAAATGTGACTAAAAATATAAAAAATACATGTGTATTTTGACACCATAGATTAGGCCACATAAGTGAAATTGGGTTTTAACCCATTTTAAATAAAGATTTGCTAGATAGTTTGTTGAAATGAACAAGCCAATTGAGAGGAACTTCAAAACCCTCAACTATAATTAGAGCCACAAGCATTCATTAAACCCTTATTATGTTAGTATTATTAAACATGAAATCCAAATAACAAAAACTAAAATCACAACACCATACATAAGAGAACACCAGATTTACGTAGAAAACCCAAAAAGGGAAAAACCATGGTTAGGATTAGCTCACAATATAAGTAATAGAAAAATTGGTACAATATGGCTCACTGCTAGAATAAAACACACTATCCAAAAGGCTCACAACTAGGGCTCACTACCACATAAAGAATACAATAATATAGAAGAAGAATGTTACATAGAGAACACTACTCAGTGCAACTAGGATTCCACCACAATTCCTCACACACTTTTGGATTCTTACATGAAATATTTTGGATGCCTTCAACTCATTGCCTTTAGGAAACCTAACATGGAATTCACACTTCTCTTCTCAAATTCGTATCACACACATCACTCACATCAATCCCACATTTATCTTACTTCTTACTCTTTCTTCACCTCATCCCACAACAACACCATACATATTTATATCAATCTCAACCTCATAAACCTTCTCCAATGTCAACAACTAGCCGTTATACATACAAATTAAAAATAGGTTGGCACCTAAACATTCCCGCGATGGATAGGAAAAAAATGCGACCTACGTCAATA
This sequence comes from Sequoiadendron giganteum, assembly GCA_007115665.2. Lineage (NCBI taxonomy): Eukaryota > Viridiplantae > Streptophyta > Pinopsida > Cupressales > Cupressaceae > Sequoiadendron > Sequoiadendron giganteum. Next base: position 809,395,593 of record CM021101.1, on the reverse strand, counting down.
CTTAATTAGGACCCAAATAGATCCCAACACACTTCAAAATGCTTCTACAAGCCTCACATGTAGCGTTAAACACAAGGTCAACCAACACGTGTGCAAAACACCATAATCATTAAGTACACACTTCCTTAAATCAATCCAAAAATTTTGGACAAAATAATTCACTTGAACATGATCTTGAATGATCTATGGAGTACTTAATATTCATCAAACACTTCATCCAAGAGCACATCATACAAACACTTCAAGTTAGAAAAACTAATAATCCTTATATGCATACTGATAAATGAAACTCACTCTGTACTGCACCAAATCAAGTAAAAGCTTAAATACAAAAAGATAAAAGCATTATAAGAAAATTCCCAAATCCGCACAACCTGAAGCCAAAAAATGGAGAAACGTGGAGAAATTACATTTCTCCCAAGCCAAATAAAATATTACTGAACAACTGGTTCACACACTGGTGAAAATATCTCACACTATACAAAAATCTAGAAACCCAAATTCTAAATATAGCAACATCTAACAACCTTGAATAACCTATAAGATCCACACATGCATAGCATCAACATAGAAGAACTGTGGAGAATAATATCATAGCACACTATGAACACTTGCACAACACAGTTTACTCTATTTATCAAATTTTCTCAAAAGCACTTGGAAACCAAGTACCAGAGGCATCATCTCAACTCATGTCCTCATTCCAACTCACCTTTAGACTCTGTAACAAAAAGATAGCTCCATGTACTCACAACAGTTCCTCAATATCTGAAGTACACATGCACAACATGTTTTCCTCTTTTTCATAATTTTTACAATATCCTCAACATCCTCATCCCATAGATGACATCAATGACAACAACAGTTAGTAGACTTCTTGTTGACATCAATGAAAACACCTTCATACATGCAACATAGTTTTCTTATTCTAATGAGTATTTTGATTTTTATGAGAACTATGTGTTTAGGAAACAAAATAGAGCATCGTTTCCTTTATAAATTAATAAATCCAAGAGTAAATCATAACTTATTCATACATATGTATTTGCATAGAAATGATGAGAGAATTACATTAAAATATTACACCAGTTTTACACAGAAAGAAAAACACAAAATAATATATAATTTGAAATAATTGGTTTAATATTTTAATGCATAGATTTTACATTATATTACATTGGCTTATAAAACCTTTATTTTCATGTATAACTACCTAAACTTATTTTTGGGAAAGAAAATCCAAAAAATAGTATGAAAAATAATTTATTATTAACTATTATAAACTAACATTTATTTATCACTTCCTTATCTAACATATATGTTATATATGTAATACTAATTCCAACATCTCCCCCTTATTACATCAATCTAAACAAAGGATTCAAAACACTACATGACTAAACACAACCACCCATCTACAAACTTGATGAAGTTCCTCCACTAGATCTTCTCACTCAACCAAGATGCAACAAATTAAACCCCATTAATGTATGTCCTGACAGTTAAACCTATCAATCTTCTATAACACATGAGAGAAAATTATCCCATCCTCCATACACCATGAGAAAAAACTCTCCTCTAAGATTACATCACTCCTTTGAGTGTGTCAAAATTCCTCCTCTAGTTCCTAAATATGAGAGAACAACTCTCCTATGAGAGTCCACTTTGCTTTGAAAGTGTCAATATCCCTCTTCCAATGCTATGAGAATTAAATTCCTCTTTTAGTTTACAAAAGGAACTAAACCAATAAACTAATCCCACCTTAATTTAGAGATTAAACTATCCACAAATACTACCAAGAATTTCTAAGCTCCCTTTTTCTTGATGAAGGGACACAAAATGAAACTAGTGCTTCTCATCTTTGAGTAAGAAGTCATCTTGAGATGATGAAAAATATCTAACCTTTGATTCCTTCAACCTTCAATATGATTCTATGCTTAATCCTTAAAAAATATTTCCTCCTTATTGTCATGGTGGGGAGATTCTTATGTATTGCAAAAACACAATCTTCTATCTCACTTTTAGTTACAACAAGAGCTTCATTTTCCTTAAACTTCCCATCAATTAAATCCTTGGCATGTTAAATAAAATTTATTTGGAATGTTCATGTAGTATTTTAAATTGCATATCATTGCAATTTCACATTGTACAATGTCCTCTCTTTATCCTTTTGATGTAAATTGCTTAATTTTAAAATATTAGCACCAAAATTTGTATTTTTGTTAATTTCATGTTATTCCAAATCTTCTATGTCTAAGTTCTTCTAGACAAGAACATTTTGTGCAAACCTTTGAACAATGCACTAGCATATTATGAATATTTGTGATTCCAATGGCCTTGGAAGCATTAAATTCCCTCATATTTTTTGGATGTAATGCTCTTGCATGCAGTCATGTTGAACAAAATCAGCCTAATTTTCTATTTAGAAAAAAAAAGCTTTTAATTGGCACTCTCTCATGCTCTCACACTTTATTGAATTGATGCAAATTTTGAAGAAAAATTATCAACATTGAAAGTACACCAAATTATTATTCATATTGCATATCATTTCTCCCTCTCTTTACAATAATCTTGAAACAACGAATCACCAAGGTTGAGGATTCTTTGAAGGTTCAAGGTGATCTTGTTCTATGTTTTCACTCTATTTTGTTCAATATTAGCATTTGAATGCTTCAAGTATTAATTTTTTTTTATTGAGCCATTTACATATTTAGTTACAACATTTAATTTTAGAAAGTTGTTGCATTTTACATCTTTTACAATCTCTATCAAAATCTTGGCTATTGTGGAGCTAGGAATACTAAAATGAGGGTTTGACTAACGCAAGCCCCTAAACAACCAAATCAAAAACATTTTTCTTTTATTTTGTGTGTGTAGGTTCTCCATTGAAGAAGGATGGACATGTAAATATGTTTCTATCTTTCCACAACTATATTCTTATTTACTTTTAATTTCAATAGTTAAATTATGTTATTATTTTCAATGTATAAGCATTTATCATATTGTCTAGCTTGGTATTTTCATTGTTGCGTATGTAGGATTATATTTTGTGCATTTTATACATTTTGTGTTTCTTATGTACTAGATGATAGGGATTTTCAAGTACATCTATACTAAGCAATGGTGTTTGAGATCAAGACTCCCTCCAAGTCACAAAATCATCTTTAGAACATGAAGTATCTATTTTGTTTGATTAAAGTTGTAATTATTAGTGTGCAAACATATTTTTTAACCAGTCTAATATAATTAGATATTTGGCTTTGTAATAGAGTATTTTATATTTTTATTTCTAATTATAAATGTTGTAAAGAGGATAATTAGAATACTTTTGGAATTTTCAATTCATCCCAATGTATTAGGTGAAAAATTGATCTCAAAAGTCATGTATTTTTCATTTTCTATAGTCCTTTTTTGACAATAGCAACATTTAAATTCTTTATTCTTCCTTGTTGAAATAGTAGACTTCTTCTTGACATGAAAAGTAGTTTCCTTAGTAATCAAATGTTCTTTATTAACTCTAGTTTCTTCATCAATTAAAGAAGACATCATTGTTTTCAAACCGGGATAAGTTTTTTTTAATGTAAAAACAACATGATCAAAACTTGAATGCATGCTACTATATAATATTTCTTTAGCATCATCATATTCAATATTAGAGTTTTGAGATCCCTATAATGTATTGATATGTTTAATAACACTTTCATTTTTATTTATATTTAGACTAAAGATTTTTTGTTTGATTGACATGTTGGTACTAGAAGCTTAAGATCCTAATAATGTACTAAGACCTTTCCAAATTTATTTTTATGTTTTTGAAGTATCAAAGTGATGAATGTATGCATCTAATAATACAAGAACAATAAGTGACATTTTTTGTTTCCAATCACAATATCCCATAAGTCCTTTTCAATTAGAAACAACTACATCTTTATTTACGATGTATGAAAATCATTCCCTTCAAATTTAGTAGTAATTTATTTTTTATTTAAATAATAGTAATCTCATCACTTATCACTTCAATTAAAGATGGACTCTCCTTTATTTGTATTCTCATCAATTCCAATATGATCAAGACTATTATACATCCAAAAATATTTGAAATACAATTGTAGTATTTTTAGTAAAAAATCATATTATATATATGGCATGGAAAAAAACAAAACTTATTCCTTCTTCAACAACATATTGTAGAAAGAAATGGTAATTCTGTCTTCCACACGACATGAAAATTTTTATTCAAACTATGCTTTGCAAACCATGATTCTTCATTTACTCTTTACATCCTCTAACATTTACCTACCTCTACAACTTGAGTAGTTCTCATAAAATTTATCTACTAGGTTTCGTATCTACAAAATTATTTGCATTCTTCTCAAAAATTATGATGCTAATACATTTCCCTTGTATCACAATAATTATTTTTACCTATGTTTCTCTTTTCACAATCACATGAATTTTATTATCCTCGATAACAAAGGAAATTATAATGATATTAGATGTTGTTCCTTCAAAATTTTCATATATGTATTCATTCATCACTGGAATGGTTTTTCAATGTCTCAATTCTTCACTATAAATAGTTATTGATGCCCAAGCTCTTTAGAATTAATTTGTTTACATGGATTTTCATCATATTTTTACATGGGGATCTGGAAGAGGACATTTACATGCAACAACCTTAAGTTTTTGAGGTAAAAGGAAAATAACAATTGGTTTGCATATCAAAATGGTATCTCTATAGTTTAAAAAATTACCCTATACTTGGTATCAAAATTTTGACTCATTTGTTTTAAATTTGGGTTTTGTAAGAAGAAATGATGATTGATATATCTACATCAAATATATTGAAAATCGTATACTAATTGTTTCCTTGTATGTGGATAATATGCCATTTTTTTAGTAAAACCAAGGGTATGATTAGTGAGTTTAAATATCAAAAATTAGGTGCATTTGACATGAAATATTTGGGGGAATAAAGGTACATAAATTAGGAACAAAAATCATGAGAGGTTTTGTACATATAATACTCTAGTTATCCTAGAGTAAGTATACTATTTTGTAAAAATTTAGTATGTAGGGATATAAGAAAGTATAATACCTTTACCAATTGGAACTAATCTTATTGAATTCATAAGACAACTAAGAGGGGGGTGAATTAGTTGTCCCTTAAACCTTCAAAACCCTCATACACATTCAAATCCATATTAGCTTAATTAACCTTTAATCTATTATGATGATTTAGCATGAAAGGAAAATAACATAATCTGAAATAAATAAACACAATTCACAAGAGAACAACAAATTTATGTAGAAAAAACCAAGGTGAGGATTAGCTCACAATATAAAGTAATATCAACACCAAATACAATAGGGCTCACTGCCCAAAGAAGAAAGGCTCATTGCTAGAATAGAAAGACGATAGAGAAGAATGTTACATAGAGAAATCCATCTCAATGCAACAGGTAAATCCACCACAATATCACCAACAACTTCACAAAATTACTAAAGAATTGTAGATACCTTCTACTCATTGCATCCAACAATCTAACACATGAAAGATTGCACTAGACTTCTCAAATTCGTACTCTAATACTCCACACTTTGCATAATTCGTATCTTACTTGTCTATCTTCACATCCCTCAATAACTCAACTCATATGTATATGATCCTTAACCTTGAAACCATTCTCCAAGGTCGGCTATGCACATTGACTATGTAAATTCAAATTAGGTTGGCACCAAAACCCTTATGTGGTGGATAGAAGTGAAAGCCAACCACACCATTTCTTATCTGGGACCCAAATCTATAACACCATGCTACAACACACTTCTACAAACAATAAACATCCACCACAATTAGTGTAAACACCAAGGTTAGTTGTTACCCATGTAAATACCATTAAAATTTTAAGTACACACTTCCTTTGATTCAATAACAACACACATACAACAAATGTCACCTGAACATAATCTAGAATATTTTGAAAACACCCTAAAATTAAAAAAAAATCCTTCACAAAAAATTTCACTAGAAGAAAGTACACTCCCAGTACACTCAACCAACTTTTCCACATACTATAACTTAGAAAACTAACTTTCAAAGCACCAAACCTTGAACAACTTTGACTAAATAAAGATACCAACACCGTCAACACCCCTTCAGATCTATAAGACCTGAAACCAAATTGTGGAGAGAAGCAGGGCAAAAATATTTCTCCCAAACACCTCTACAATACACCATTCATACACTAGTGAACAAAACTTCTTTTGTACAATGATCCAACACACTAAATTCTAGATACAACACCTCTAAGCACCTCTAATCAACATATCTGAAATTCATAGGTAGATCTTCAACATAGAAGAAATGTGAAGCAACACCAAAACGTTACTTTTCAACCTAGAACAACATTACAACACACCATTTCCTATTTTTATCATTTTTTTCAAAAGCACTTGGAAATCAAGCATCATAGACACATCCTCATCATCTTCAACACTTCCTTAACCATAGATATAATCTTATCAAATCAACACTATAGGTTGACATCAATAGCTTACTAATGACAACATAATGCAACTAATCAAAGAATCATCAATGCAACAACATATACTCCTGCAACAAAATATACTCCTACAACAATATTCTTCTCATACAATTGACACCGATGACAACACATGCTTGTTAACATCAATGAAAACACCAGATGTTCATACTTGGAACAATATCCCCCTTTTTCATTGATGGAAACACATGATGTGAAAAACCATCAACAACAACAACTCTGCTCCATACCTGTTTCCTTTTCTCTTTTCTCATTACTCACACTCCCTCTTATTATACTATTCTCTCCCCCTTTGACAACTAAAAATTTGTCACATGATTCTCTCCCCCCCTTTGACATCAATGGAAAAGGAAAAAATATTTGCATCATTTAATTTTCTCCTTTGACATCAATCAACCTATTAACAATTTCTTCTACAACTTCTATTTCTTTATTGTTCAGTATACTCCCCCTTAGGAGCACACACCATACAAAACCAATCAAAAACCATTGCATAATGACAACACATACTCCCCCTAACTACAAAAACCAACAATGTTGCTACCTGCTCCCCTTGAGAGGTATCCACCAACATCAATCCAAACCAAGGAATGAATCTTGAAATCCACTAGACTAGTGTATCTCTTATGCATCTAGTTCAAAGAAGGAGGGACAATAACCCCCAACTTCTCCCAGAGATACTCAAATGTATCCTTAGGAAGAGCCTTAGTGAATATATCAGCGACCTCATCCTTTTTAGGCACATATTCAAGCTTAACTTCATTCTCTACAACCTTCTCTCTCAAAAATTGATATCGGATTGAGATATGTTTTTTCCTTGAATGCATTACTGGATTATTTGAAATATTGATAGCACTTTTATTGTAAGAAAAGATAAAAATTGGTTCATAATATGCCACCCTAATATCCTTCAATGTTTGCCTCATCCACAACACTTGTGTGCAACAAGATGTTGTTGCAATGTATTCCACCTTTGTAGTAGATAAAGACACTGAGTCTTGTTTCTTGCTTAGCCATGACACCAATCTTCATCGAAGAAAGAATGCACCACCATTTTTACCTTTTATTTCATTTGCAAAACAAAACCAATCTAAATATTTCTAACCACTCAAGGTAAAATTAGTATCCTTTGGATACCATAAGCCATTTTCTAGAGTTCCCTCCACATATCTGAATACCCTCTTTATTGCTGCAACATGTGACTCTCTAGGATATTCTTGAAATCTAGCCACAAGAAAAACTATATGCAAGATATTTAGTCTAGTAGTAGTTAGATATTTCAATCCACCAATAATTGATCTATACTTTCTCTGATCAGCCTTAGGAGATTATTCATTCTTGCTCAACTTACAACTAGTAACCATAGGAGTACATACTAGTTTAGAATATTCCATTCCAAAATTCTTCAACATTTCCTTGACATACTTTGATTGTGAAATGAAAATACCTTTATCTGTCTGATTTATTTGTAATTCAAGAAAGAAATAAATTATCCAAACATGGACATTTCAAATTCTTTTTTTGTTTCCTCTGCAAACTTCTTGCACATAGCTTCATTGCCTCCAAAAATTATTATCAACATGTACAACCACAATCAGTATTTGATCTTTTTCAAATTTAAATTAAACATTGCTATTTGTGGTACCTTTATTGAATCCTTGATGTATCAAATACTTATCCAACCTTGCATACCAAGATCTAGGAGCTTGCTTTAATCCATACAATGCCTTCTTCAATTTGCATACCATATCCAATTTTTCTAATAACTGAAATCCTTTTGGTTGTTCTATGTATACCTCTTCTTCCAATTCTCCATTCAAGAAAGTAGAATTCACATCCATTTGATAAACTTTGAAATCCTTATGTGCTACAAATGCCAAAAATATCCTAATAGCTTCCATTCTAGACAACGAAGAAAATGTCTCCTCAAAATCTATTCCTTCAACTTGTGAGTAACCTTTACACACAAGCCTTTCTTTGTTCCTTACCACTTCTCCATTCTCATTTATTTTGTTTCTAAACACCCACTTAGTTCCAATCAATTTCTTTTTGGTAGTCTTGGGACAAGTTCCAAAGTCTAATTATTCTCAATCTACAATAGTTCTTCTTCCATAGCTTTGATCTAGTATTCATCCTTGCATGCATCAATCACTATTTTAGGTTCAACTTTAGAAAGTAAACATAGATTTACCTATTCTTCAGCAACTTTTCTTCTTGTTAGTACACATTTTTTCTTATCTCCAATGATCTAATCTTCAAAATTATTCTTCTACACATACTTAGGAGTTTTAGGAGTCCTTTTCAGAGCTTCTTCCTCTTCAATATGTACTTCTCTTTCTTTTTCTTCTTCTCTACAAAAATTCTCATTTGATTCATATACATCTATCATAATTGAATTCTTCTATAAATCTTCATCAACCTTGACATTTTCACTCTCAACAATCTCTTGTTGTAGCATCGGTAGGCTTTGCTTCTAGTAGAATATCCAAGGAAGATACCTTCATCAGACCTTGCATCAAAATTTCCTAACTTATCTTCATCTCTTCTGATATAACATTTGCTTCCAAAAACTCTGAAGTATTTGACAGTAGGAATCCTTCCATACCATAGCTTGTAGGGAGTCTTTGTGTTGTTTTCTCTTGCTTGAACTTTGTTAAGTATACAAATAGTAGCATGAATTGATTCTCTCCAATAGAATTTTGGTAGATTTACCTCTTTCATTATTGTTCTTGTAGCTTCTTGAACAATTTTATCATTTCTTTCAACTAATCCATTCTGTTGAGGAGTCATAGGGGTTGACAAGTGCCTCTTTATGCCATGATTCTCACAAATGATGTTAAACTCAATGGAGGTGAACTCTCCACCTCTGTAAAATCTCAAAAAAATTATTTTCATATCCATTTCATTCTCAACCATAAATTTGAATTCTTTAAACTTCTCTAGAGCTTCATATTTTTCTTTGAGAAAAGTAGCCCATGTCATTCTAGAATACTCATCAATTAATAGCATGAAATACCTGTCACCTTGAAGACTTCTTACTCTTGTAGGACCACAAAAATTTGTATGCACCAATTCCAACAATCTGATAGTATATTGTTCTTTGACTTTGAAGCTTCTTCTTGCTTGCTTTCCAATTTCACATTCTTTACAAACAACATTGATAGGCTTTGTAATCTTTGGAAGATATCTTACAACTTGAACTAAATTGATTCTTACTAAGTTATCAAATTTGATTTTGGCACATCCTCCTATGTCATAACCAACTTTCATTAATCTAAGTCATAAAGCAATGACCATTAGCACCCTTGAGATGATACACATTTCCATTTGTTCTTCTTCTAGTAGCAACCCTAGTTCTGGATCCTTTTCTGATCTCACATCCATCATTTTGAAACATAAGATTGTATCCTTTGCTACATATTTATCCAACACTCAAGAGTTTATGCCTTAATCCATTAACATAGTAAACAACATCAGTATCATGCTTGCCATCAAAAATTATTGAAATATTTTCCACATATCTTAGCAGATGTATCATCACCAAATCTAACACATCCTCCATCATATTTTTCAGGTTTGAAAAAAATAATTTTTTCACCAATCATATGATTAGAGCATCCACTATAAATTATCTAGTAGTTCTTCTCTTGTCTAACATGAAAAGCAGATACCAAAGTACCTTTAGTCTTATCCTTTTTCTCCAAAGGGATTTCCTTCACACATCTCTCAGAGTTAGCAGAAACAAATTCATCTTTTGAACCTATGAACAACTATTCATCATCAGAAATAATTGCATCTTCTCTAACATAATAGATTTTCTTAATTATCTTACCTTTGTTCTCTTAATTTTTGTTATTCAAAGCTCTATTTGGACATCTTGAAGCAAAGTGACCTATCTTTCCAAAACTAAAACATTTAAAAGGTAGCTTACCATTGTAATTACCAATACCCTTCTTCATTCTCCTTACAAAGTTAGCTTCTATATCATCAAGATCCTCTCGATCTGATTCCTTGATCTCCTCTAATTTTCTAGCCTTAAAATTAGTCTCAACTTTTGCACCACTATTTGTTCCAAATTCTCTCATTTCAAAAGAAGTTAAAGAGACATACAATGAATCTCTAATATATTGATTCAAATTTGTAAATTCCTCAATAGCAAATAATTTATGACTATAAGATTAAGGAAGAGTTCTAAGAATTTTATTTATCACTTTTGGTTCTTTGAGTTCACCACCAAATCCTTTGATGGAGCTGAGCACTTCATCTACCCTCTACACATAGCTTGCAATGTTCCCTTTTCTAAAAATAACCATTACTATTTTTAGTAAACCTAGTTTTCATAGTTACCAATTAGGAGCGGTGGATAAATCGGATAATTTAGAGTTTCATGATAAATTTATTAAATCAATTTTGGGGGATAAATTAATATTTATTTTTAATTTATCTTGGAGCATTTTTTGGATAAAAAATTAGATTTAATTGCTTTTGACAATAATTGTCATAAAAGCAAATGTTATTGAGAAATGGCTAATTTATTGGAGCCCAATTTGGAAAAGGAGTTAAAAAATCATGAGAGGCAAGATTCATTACATTTTTGCATGTATTTTTGGCATCCAAGAAGCCTCATGAAGAAGGAAACTCATATAAAATACAATTTATTGCTTTTTTGGATCTAGTTTATGCATTTTTCCTTCACAGGTTTTTGTATTATTCGGAGCTAGAAAACCAAAGAAGATTGGATCTCCAAGGCTGATAAACCAAGGAGATTAAGGCTCAATGGAAGTGGTTTCTATGGGTCTCTAAGGGAAATTTCATACAGAAGTTGCAACAGTGCTGAATCTCACAGTTTTGATATTCTTTTTGTCAAGCAAATTATGGGAGTTTGAGTAGTTTGGTGTGCACATCGTGGAATCATGATTTACAATTTTTTTTGTTATTACCAACATGTATTTAATGTAATAATATTATTTGAGGCATGATATTTCATTAATATTTTTGGGTTAACTATTATTGTTGATTTTTGTGAAGTTATTGAAAGTTTCTTACAATTTCGGGTGTGTAAAAACCTGATTTTTGGAGTTATTTTGAATAGAATTTGGAGCAGATATTTGTGGCTGTTACCAGATGTTATCAACAAAAAATATATTGTAAAAATAATTTTCCAAATATTTAATAATATTCTACTTGGTTTGCAACAAGTTTCAAAGCTATTTCTTATGTTTTGATGAGCATTTTGACATACCCGAACTCACTGTTTCTTCATAACTGTTGAACTTTAAATTGGATTGTGAAGAGTATTTCAAAAATATGATTTTATTAAAATTTTGGAAAGGGTTAGTATAGGAAATAATTTATTTGTTTAAATCTGAAATATTATTTCTAGCAAGGGACATTACAACGGCATCAAAGCTATGATCTTGCCAGCCTGAGGGTTTCAAAAATGCAACCCACTAATTCTAATTCCTTTCCTAAAGGTGGATTATTTACACTCATTCACTCTTACAACCCCATGAAAGAATTGGTTATGAATTCAACTGCTATGAGAGCTACACATAATAATATGGATGATGGTTTCAAGAATTCAGTCCCTTATAATGATTTCTTAATTCACATGCAAGGTATGATGACACTGAAAGTTTATAGATTACACCCAGGTTCAAGTGATAAAAATAAAGAGGATGATATCATGTATCATGAAGTAAAGGAAATGTCTCTATAAAAATATGAAGAATCTGAGTCAAAAGTTGAAGGTTATAAATTTCTAATTGGAAAAGACATTTTAGTAAATGAAATCTCACCACAAGAATGTGTTTCTTTTGATGATTCTTTGGTCATGTGTAAAATTTTTATGGATAATTTAATGCATGAGAAACTCGAGACAATGATATAGAAAAAATTGAGATAAAAATTCAAGATATGGAAGAGATGGTGATGATGCAGAATAAAGAAAAATCAGAATTGCAAGAAGAACAAATGAAAGCCTTAAATCCTGATTTGGATTCATTTGTCAAAGATTCTAAGACTAATATCTATCTTGATGTCTTTTGTGGAGTTGAAACTGATGATGGGTTATCTGAGGTTATTTTAGAAGATGGACATGAAAAGAGGAAAATATTTCAGTCCTAGGAAGGTGGAGAATAACACTTCCAAAGTGGCTACAACTCATGAGGAGCACAATGACTACTTATATTTTGATCAAAGCAATCAAACCTCTTTCACATGGGATCTAGGTGTGACATCATATAACTGTGATGAGGATCTATCTTGGTATAAACTTCCCTTTCATTCCAATATTGTATTTAATTCATCAAACAAGGAGGATGAAATTAAGGGAGCTAATGCTACTAGGTATGTTAATGATATTGATTCTAGATCTGATTTATTGTTGCTTGATGTTGATTTTGAGCAAAGACAGTAGATTTTATTTTTTTCAAGATATAGAAACTGTGATTTTGAGAAAAAATATAGAAGATATAATAATGATCATAGACACAATGGCCGTGTTGATGGGGATCCTCAACTCGATGCTACATATTTTCATCAAGTTGGTCAAAAGGATGTCTATGAGGATTGGGACAACCATGGTGTAGTTGGTGATAGGTACTAGGAAGGTTTTAATTTTGGCATGCATTGTAATTTAAAAAAAACTTGAAATGCATGAGGAAATTTTTAGGAAACAAGTCTTGGTGTCCATTGAAAATAGAGCACAAGTCTTATCTAGATTGGATAGTGCACATATGCATGTAGAGAGTATCATTCAAAATGCATCAATAAGTCAAAATGACTTTAATGTTGTCTATGATGATTTTAAAATAATGGATACCATAGGAGAGTTCAAAATACCTTAATTGCATATTATACATGTTAAAGATATGGCTAAGAAGTTTGTAGATGAAACCCTATTCATGTCTAATAAATTAAGGGAAGAAGTTGGCAAGATGAATAGTAAGCTAATATATACAAAGCTTACTTTGGAAAGTGTCCAAGAGGCACTTTTAGAAGAGAGGGGTCAATTCTATGAGGCTCAAAAATTAAAGGCGAGGATCAAGGAGGACAAACAGGTAATAGAGGAGTTAGATTGCATCCAAGAGGGGCATAATCTAACACATTCAAATAGTAAAAGGTTGGAATGACAAGAAGATGAAGATAATTTTCAGATTTTTGATAATCCTATATTTATGATGGAAACTGATTTGACCCATGATAATCCTTTATTTGAGTTGGAACTAATGGATTGGAGTTGATTGCAGGACTTGGGACCAAGATGCAGTTTCTTGCTATGAGATGTTGTCTCAAGATGGGAGAAAAGGATCAAGCTTTAGTGTTAGTACTAATTCCCACATTCCAATCAATTTGTGCATGTCTCTAGATACCAATTTGTAGATGATTTGGATGGAATTTTCGGCCTTGTAGTAGAATAATTCTTGGGTAATGTTGGTTGCTAGAGATATTTTGACTATAGGGGATGATCCTGTTGATACTACCATATACAAATCTCTTATCTTTTCAGTTGTATTTCAGTTTAGTCATTGCTTCCCACACATCATTTGGATTTTTATGGAGATATCATTTCATGAGAATATTTTTGTTGAGCGTTAAGAGAATTTTAGATAGTTGGTTGTAAGTATTTTCCTAGATAATTCATTCTTTCATTGGTTCCACCTTGGTGAGAGATGGTCACTGCAGTTGCTTTGTGGAGGTGACATGAATGATTACATATGATAGTTTAATTTTTCCTTTGGCTTGGATTTTTGGGTGTGCTCGAGGCCTTCCTTTGGACACTTGGAGTTTAAGTGTTGATGCCATGATTCAAGATGGTGACAACAAAATCATTTCTTGGTTGGTGAATTTTAGAGATGTAGGGGTATGTTTTATGGTATTGATTTTAATACTCTTAATAATTCCAATTGTGAGTTGGATGGTGTATTAATTTTGGTATTCTGAGAGATAAGAGTTCATTTCAAGTATGGTGGATTATTAGTGGCACATTATCATCATGGTGCTCAAGAGAAATTTTGGGGACTAGAGGAGTATTATCATATTCCTTTGGTATGTCTCCATTTTTGGTTCTCTATAGTTATGGGTCTCTCTTTTTGGGTGAGTTATTAATTTCAAATAACAGAACCCCTATAATAAGTGACCTTTTCCTACAAATTCAAGAGGACTTGGGATCATTCAGAGACAATGCACATCTTGTGCAGTTAGTGTGTGTTATCTGCAGGTTTTCGATGAAGTTGTGAGAGGTTTTGTGGGTCTTGTGTATTGGAGAATTCTCTTCTTAGGTAGAAATTTTTCAAGCTATTGTAAGTCATTTCATATTGTTAATTTTCCAATTCAAATCAGCTCTTGAAGTCTTGGTTTTAGTTTTTCAATTTGGAGCAAAACAATGTTGGCCAAATTGTGTGATTTGGGGATTCTGTGAATATTTTATGGAATTTATATGTATTGGGAATTACAACATCTTGTTTGCTTGGATGTATCTGAAAATATATGGTACTCCTTGGAAAAATATTCAAATTGATGAGTCACAGAAGTGGAGTGATAATTTTATGCTTATATGTAGTCTCAAGAAGAACAACAACTTCAACACATATATTGGGTTATTTCTTGTAAATTCAAACTTGGGAGAATTGTGCTAGGCATGTTTTGTTGTATACAGTTATTGTCCACTCTTCTACAATACTTTTTTTCCCTTAAATTTGTCCATGAAGCTGAAAGTAATATCTCCCAAGTTGAGGTAAAGTATGGGCTTTATGCTACACATTTATGTACTAAATATTTTAGCACTATGAATGTAAGAGAAGTAACTATTTCCCAAATTAATATTTTATGTGATGATGAGTGTATGATATCTTATAACAGTCCTAAAGGCAGAAAAGATAAGATTTGCATCATTGGGAAAGGTATTAGGAGATACAGGTTCGTCTCATCTCACACTAGTTCTTTTGGCAAATTGATTAAACCTTTGGGGGAAGATGTGTTTCAATGGGAGAATGAGAATGTGTGCATCAATTACTTACACATAAAAGATCTTAGATTGCATAAATTTTGTTGTTAGATACATAACATTGCAACAAAGGAACCTGAGTCCTCATTTTTGCATAATACTCTTTGGCAAAGAATGCAACTCTTCACAGGTACAAGATCAGGGCTTAATATGCATTTTGACATGACATATCATTTTGGCATAAGGGTTTTGGAGAATAATGTTTGTAATTGCTTGAGGAATTTTTTTTTTGGGAGGGAGGACTTGTAATGTCCCCTTTTCTAAAAATAGCCCCTTTTCTAGAAATAATAGTTACTATTTTTAGTAAACTTGGTTTCCAAAGTTACCAATCACGAGCGATGGATAAATCAGGTAATTTAGAGTTTCATGAAAATTTTATTAAATTAATTTTGGGGGATAAATTTATATTTATTTTTAATTTATCTTGGAGCATGTTTTGGATAAAAAATCAAATTTAATTGCTTTTTATAATCATTGTCATAAAGAAAATGTTGTTGAGAAATGACTAATTTATTGGAGGCCAATTTGGAAAAAGAGTTATAAAATCATGAGAGGAGAGATTCCTTACATTTTGGCATGTATTTTGGGCATCCAAGAAGCTTCATGAAGAAGTAAATTCATATAAAATACAATTTATTTCTTTTTTGGATCTATTCTATGCATTTTTTCCTTCATAGATTTTTGTATTCTTCAGAGGCTAAAAAACCAAAGAATATTGGATCTCCAAGGCTGATAAACCAAGGAGATTAAGACTCAAGGGTAGTTTTTTGTATGGGTCTCTAAGAAAAATTTCATATATAATTTGCAATAGTGTTGAATCTCACAATTTTGATGTTCTTTTTGTCAAGTAGATTATGGGAGTTTGAGTAGTTTGGTGTGCACAGTGTGGAATCATGATTTATAATTTTTTTTATATTGTTACCAACATGTATTTACTATAGTAAGATTATTTTAAGTGTGATATTTCATTAATATTTCTGGGTTAAGCATTATTGTGGATTTTTGTGAAGTTATTGAAAGTTTCTTGCAATTTTAGGTATGTAAAAACCTGATTTTTAGAGTTATTTTGAATACAATTTGGAGCAGATGTTTGTTGATATTACTAGATGTTATTAATATAATATATTGTAAAAATCATTTTCCAAACTGTTAATAATATTCTACTTAATTTGCAACAAGTTTCAGAGCTATTTCTTATGTTTTGATGAGAATTTTGACATACCCGATCTCACTGTTTCTTCATAACTGTTGAACTTTGAATTGGATTGTGAAGAGTATTTCAAAAATATTATTTTCTTAAAATTGTGGAAAGGTTTATTATAGTAAATAATTTATTTTTTTAATTCTGAAAGATTATTTCTAGTAAGGGACATTACATAGCTTGTAACATTTTCTTCTTTAGACATCCACAAATTCTCAAACATGATCTTCATATTATACATCTTAGCTTCTTTAACCTTATCACCTCCTTCATAAATTATTTCTAAATTTTCCTAAATTTGTTTAGAAATTTTTAGGCTCATAACTTTCACCAATTCAAAGTTTTTAAGTCTATTTAAGAGAGAATACCTTGTTTTACCATTAATTTCATAGGCTTTGATCTCATCAACAACACTTGGACCATTTGTAGGTTTAATGTAACTAGTTTTAACAGAATTCCAGACACCATATCCAAGATAAACCAAAAAACCTTGCATCCTTATTTTCTAGAATGCATAATCCATTCCATCAAATATAGGGATCTCTTTCTTGTGCACCATCCCAGATCTACCTCGAGCGGTTAAGCTTTCTTCCAAGGAACCTTGCTCTAATACCAATTGTTTAAGGCACAAGAAAATTGAGAGGGGAGTGAATTAGTTTTACCTTAAACCTTCAAAACCATCATACACATTTAGATCCACATTAACTTTATTAATCCTTAATCTGTTATGATGATTTAGCATAAAAGGAAAATAACAAAAACTAAAATAAATCAATACCATGCATAAGAGAACACCAAATTTACATGGAAAACCCAAGATGGAAAAACCACAATGATGATTATCTCATAATATAAAGTAATATCAACACCAAATACAATAGGGCTCACTGTTGGAGGGATCACTTCCCAAAGAAGAAAGGCACACTACTAGAATAGAAAGAAGATAGAGAAGAATGTTACACAAATAAATCCATCTCAATGCAACAAGGAAATCCACCACAATATCACCAACACCCTTGCAACATTACTGAATAATTGTAGATACCTTATGCTCACTGCATCCAACAATCTAACACATGAAATCTCACACTACACTTCTCAAATTTGTACTCTAATACTCTACACTTCACATCATTCACATCTTACTTGTCTATTTTCACATCTCTCAAAAAATCAACTCATATTTATATCATCCCCAACCTTGAAACTATTCTCTAAGGTTAGCTATGCACATCAACCCTGCAAATTCACATTAGTTCAACACCAAAACCCTTCCGGGTGGATAGAAGTGAAAGTGGACCATAAAATTCCTTATCTAGGACCCAAATCTATAACACCACACTACAACATGCTTCTACAAACAATAAACATCCACCAGAATTAGTGTAAACACCATGGTTGGTCGTTACCCATGTAAACACCATTAAAAATTTAAGTATACACTTCCTTTTATTCAATAACAACTCACGGAAAAAAAATGTAACTTGAACACAATCTATAATATTCCACAAACACCCTGAAATCCAACAAACTCCTTCGCAACAAATTTCACTAGAAGAATGTACACATCTAGTACACTCAACCAACTCTGCCACATACTATAGCTTAGAAAACTAACTTTTGAAGCACCAAACCTCAAACAACTTTGATTGAAGAAAGATACCAACACTATCAAAACCCCTTCAAATTTGAAAGACTTGAAATAAAACTACAAAGAAACACGAAGAAAAAACATTTCTCCAAAACACATCTACAATACACCGTTCGTACACTAGTGAACACAACTTCTTTTGCACAACGATCCAACACACCAAATTTTGGATACAACACCTCTAGACACATTTGATCAACATATATAAAATGCATAGGTAGATCTTCAATCTAGAATAAATTTGGAGCAACACTAGAACACTAATCTTCAACCTAGAACAACACCACAACACATAGTTTACTATTTTTATAAAAATTTCTCAAAAGCACTTGGAAACAGAGCATCAAAGACACATCCTCATCATCTTCAATAGTTCCTTAACCATAGAAAGAAGCTTATCAAAGTAACACTAGAGGCTAGCATCATAAGCTTACTAATGAAAACATAATGCAACTAATAAAAGCATCATTGAAGCAACAACATATACTCCTGCAACAATCTTCTTCTCATGCAGTTGACACCAATGAAAACATAGGCTTATTGACATCAATGACAACACCAACTACTCATAGTTGCAATAAATCTTATATTAGATGTGTACCAAGAGTGAAGATGATTTTGAGGATATGTCTCATGTGCCATATGCTAGTGTAGTAGGAAGTTTGATTTATGTGATGGTTTGAACTAGGCCAAATATTGCACAAGTAGTGGGAGTATTGAGAAAGTTTGTCTAAGCTTGTTAAAGAGAAATATAACTATGTGAAAATTATGTTAATACATTTGTGTGGTATTTTTTATTATTGTTTAATTTATGTTGGTACTAATAGTGTAGATAAGATATTGGAGATCCAAGGTTTTGTTGATGTAGATTGGAAAACTAACTTGGATAGTGAGATCCACTAGTGGGAATTTATTTAATTTTTTGGAGGTGCATTGAGTTTGATGAGTAAGAGGCAACCAATAATTTATTTATCTACCATTGAAGCAAAGTATATGGTCGCTATCCATATCTCTAAGAGGGAAGAACATCGTTATAAAATTATGTACAATATTGGTTTTGATTGCAAGTTGATATTTGTTGTGATAGTCAAAGTATGATTTGTTTATCAAGTAATCTTATATATCATGCTCGAACTAAGCATGTAGATTTTTAATACCATTTTTTTGTGAAATGATTACAATGTATAAGAAAAAACTTTATAAAGTAATAAATACCCAACTTATAACCAATGTGGGAGTGTGATAGGTACTACACCTTTAGAATTGACCTTGGAAACTTTGTCCAATAGTTAATTTAAAAACTCCACTATTCTTAAAATTTTATTTATTTCTAAGCTTTGCATGGATTTGTTGGAGATAATAAATTCTAGATGTCTAGTGCTTGAAATATCATTTAGTCAAGTGAAATCCACAACTTTGAAAATTTGGACTTTGCTAAGTTTCCAAGTTTCAAAATTTGTGGGAAAGTGATACAAGATTAAAGGTATGAGTGTTAGTTTTAAAATTTCCTCTTACCATTTGTAGTTCTGTAATAAAATCTTTGAAAATATTCACCTTTGTAAGAAAATTTGGGACTTTTGATGGTCAACCTAAAGGTGAAATGTTCTATTTTTGAACCAAAATTTTATAATTTCAAATGTTTAAATGAATATCCATTTTATGGAAAATTTATCTAGGAACGTAGAAGGAAGTTGGACATAAGTGAAATCATTAAAATTGATTCCTCCACTAAATTTCAACATGTTTGTAATTGCTTATTTTTTCAAATGATCCCTTTTTATGATAATTTAAGAAAAAAGTAGACATCAAGATTTTGAAATAAATGGAAGTAGTCTTGCTTTGATTAATTTCATAATTAAAAAAAAATCACATTCTAACCCTACTAACACTTTCACCAATTTGTAAGAAAATGATATGAAAGTGGAATAGATATTTGGATTATCATTCAATGGAATTTCAAGTGTTTGATTTTACATCAAAACCCCATAAAACTAAATTCAACAATAAACCAATATTTAAACCACTCAAAAGACATTAAATACAAAAAATACAAGGTATTGGGAGGTATGGAAATAAACCCAAAAGTCTTGATGTGTTCAAAATTCCACAAATTTCCTTTGAACAAGGATTTCAAACATTAAAAACCATCGATGAAAAATATACACAAAGGGATGAGATTTAGAGAGATTTTCATATGAGTGTTGGGTGATCCCACAATACTAGTTTACAATTTTTGGCCAAACTGGACACTAAAATATTTGTTTCTAACTAAATCTTCAATTTCGGGCACCTATAGCGGCTAAACCATGAGGAATTTGAAGATGATACAAACTAGTGATTTGTGACATTTTATTTGTAGATTTTAAATATATTCTTTTCAAAGAAATTGGAATCAGATTGCACCTCTTTTTCCATCTCCTTCAAAAACTAGTTTTTTTCAACAAACAACATTTTTAACGAGTGACGCTCACTGTATACAACATAATTTTTTTTCCATGAAGGATAAAATTCTAATTCTTTCAAATTTAGATTTGTAACTCTGATATCTAGTGCTTTCAATTGGTCTCATAGTTTTTTATTGAATATTTTTTCCTTAATCAAGTTTTGAAGTCAAACCAATTACAATCTAGACATAGGTGGACCATATACAACGTAAATTTTTTTGTATGTATCGAAATTCTTTTTTTTTGTTGGATCAAGGAATTCAATATCTGGTGCACTCATGTTTTTCAATAAATTTTTTTGACAATCTACCATTTTTCCACATTTGCAGAACATAGAGCTTGATTTTTAGTGAAAAACCTATGTTTAATAAATCTAAAAAAATGAATACATAATAAAACCAAAACATATTAAAATTATGTTTGTTGGATAGCTCGTTCTAAGGACTACCATCAACTAGTTGGGTTTGTGAAGTCTCCTCCATTTTCATCCTCAACCCGAGCTTCAAAGCGCAAAATTATGGACCTTTTTGGTGCCTGAGGGGGAGAAGGGGGGAAAAGGGAGGTTTGAGCGAACCCCCAGGGGTTCACTCGAACCAAGATTCATTCAAACCATGGTTCATTCAAACCCCCTCTCCACAATTGGATTTTTTCCGAGAATGGTGGGCCCCATCATTGAATGGGTTCACTCGAACCAAATAGTTCATTCGAACTCCTAAAAGCAATTTTTTTGGCATGGGGTCATTTTTTTCAACTTTTCCTTCCTCACTCGAATTGTAAACCACTTTTGTGGGTTTACCCTATTGAAGTGTAGTAAAGTTGCACTCCATGGAAATTTCAAACTTGTGCATCTAGCCTATCACATTTATGAAAAAATCTTATAAGTTGGAATTTCATGATTTCAACTTTTTAGGCAACAATGATGAAGCACTAATAACCTAGGTACCTCATCCTTGCAAAGTTTTGAGTAGGACACTTGCGTGGCATACTAGTGTCCCTAAAATTTCCAAGATTCAAATGAAAATATTCAACATCATTTATCTATGAAACTTGTCATTACAATAGAAACATGGATACAACTCTTCCCTCTCATGCAACCACAAAAAACTCCATTTTTCACTCTCATTATTCATTCTATCTCATTATTTTCACTTCTTATTGCTCTCTCACTCTTCATAGCAAAGCTTTTCCAAATTTCTTCTTCAAGCAATAGTCAAGGATCTCTTGTATGCAAGCTTATCACATCTATCAAGCCAAGAGGGGGGCCACATGTTTTTGGTAATGCTCTCTTGTCTTTTTGTCTTATATATTTAATGCTATTTATTCTATCTTGTCTATTTTATTCGTAATAGGGGTTCTCCTCCTTCACAGGGTTTGTTTCTATTACACATCTTTATAAACTTGATAGGGGTTCTCCTTCTTTGTGGGATTTATTTCTATCATACATATTTAGATTTAATATATTTTATCTATCTCTATCTCTTTGGCTATTCATGGAGGTGGAAACACCAAAATGAGGGTTTGATTGAGGCAAGCCCTGAAACAACCTCCAAAATTTTTCCTATTTGGAAATTTGTACCTTTCAGTTTAAAGAGTTTTATTCTATGTTTTACCAAAGACGATAGCATGAGGTGCAAACATTCTTGCAACACATTGTCATCTATGATCGAGGCTTAATCCTCTTGAGGGTAAAATCTATGTTTTATGCTCTTTCCATTTCTATATAATAGAGATTATGATTATTCCATTAACTTCTGTAATTCAGTGATTTTATCATTCTTATCTTTAGTAATTTAGATTTCATTCAATTAAGTTGTGAAAATATTCTTTATTCTTTATCTTGTCACCTAAGCTTTGATCCCTGAGGTAAGTGAGGGCTATTTTCTCAGTGAGACTTTTGTGTCTAAAGGGTAGCGAATCCCATCCTTTACATTTTGGTGAACCTAGCATGAATCAAATCACGTTGAATCTTTTTCTTCAAAATTTTGATGCGTTTAATAATGCCTTTTCCAAATAGTATTTTGATATATGGGATAATGCTCTAGATGATTTCTTAGAAGCATCTCCTTCTACTAAAAAATAATTTAAACAAACTTCTTTATCACAACTTTCTTCTTTGTAAATCAAAGAGTCCATGAATGTAGTTGTAGTCTCCACCACCCCTCAAAGGCCTAAGATATTGGTCATTTGTGTGACTCATGCTAGCCCATATCCTAAAATAATTCATTTTATTCATGGGGTTCCTATCAAAAATGACACGCCAAACCTTTACATGAGATTCATACGATCTAATGCTCCCTATTATAGAGTGATAGCCCATACCTATAATACCATAAGGAACCAACAAAATATTAATCAACCTACTTCTTTACCACCTTCTCAACCAAGTCTCATCAAGCACCTAGACCTGTAGCTAAGCCACCAAGTGAGTATGATCTTGTCAAGAAACTTCATGTTAGTCCTCCTATGATCTCACTTTGGGATTTTATTCATAATGTTTTGATTTACCAAGGTATGCTTTAGGAAGACTTGCAAAATATCCTCTTGCCTTCCTCTACTGGGTCGACAAATGTTAATGTGTTGATATATCATATTCATG
This sequence comes from Sequoiadendron giganteum, assembly GCA_007115665.2. Lineage (NCBI taxonomy): Eukaryota > Viridiplantae > Streptophyta > Pinopsida > Cupressales > Cupressaceae > Sequoiadendron > Sequoiadendron giganteum. Next base: position 809,372,128 of record CM021101.1, on the reverse strand, counting down.
CAAATTCACCAAATATTACATTCCATCTACGTGAACTCTTTCTTCCAAAAGTAAAAAAGTTAGAAGATCCTTTAATGATAGTAGTTTACATTAGCAATATTGGAATTGGACATGCTCTTGTTAATACTGATTTGAAACTCAATATATTTAGCATCAAATTATTACCCATGATTAAAATTGATTCAACTTCCCTTGTTGCTTCTTCTTTTTACATTCATGGATTTGATAATGTCAATCGATGAGCCTTAGGAATGGTAATCTTACCTCTAAGGTTTGAACCCATTATTGTACCCACCCTGGTATATGTTATTCCAAGACCATTACCCTATATAATTCTCTTGGGAAGTCTATGGATTCATGCTTTAGAGCAGTTACTTCTACTTTGCATGATTCTATTAAGTTTACTCCTAGTAATGATGTGATCACAATCAAGGTTGGCCCTAATTATGTACACTTATGTGAAGTGGCAGATGTTGGCCAAACCTTTGTTACACCTGCTCTCAAAATATTATCCCTTTTTTTATCTTTCAATGCTTTGAAATATACTCCAGTAGTACCTGTTGCAAAGGATACTCTTTAGGTGGATGTCCCTAAGGAATATCTTCCTAAAGTAAAAAGCCTTAAGTATATCCCGTCTACCTCTTCTTTTGAATTGAATTCTTGTCTTGGCGACCATTGGGGATTTTTTAACTTTACCATGTCCTATATTGGATAGTATAAAGTAGATCATATCTACGTAGATCTTTCAAAAATATCATTCCCTTATGCTAAGAAAAATGATTATCCTTATGTTGAGAAGGATGGTCACACTTTTGCTAATGAGAATGTTGGTTGTACTTCCACTAAGAAGGATTATTATGTTCTTATAAATAAGTGTGATATTTACAACATGGATTACACTCTTTATACTAATCCCCCTTCTTTTTAGGAATTATAGACACGTTATGGTCCAAGTTTCAATATCTTCTCTAAAATCGTTATAGGGGTAAAGGTTGTGGCCATAATGAAAAAGGTATTAAATTCCCATTAGAGGTTGATCCATGTAACTTTAATATTGGACTTGGATACCACCCCACAAAATCTAAGGTGAAACCATGGTTGAATGTCAACATGATTTTCACTAAATCTTCTTCTCTTAAATTAGTTCATCCTAAATTTATTGAATTTAAATTAGATTCTAAGGAAGTCCCTCTAGATGTTTTCTCCTCATATGAAGTGCTAGAATATTTATTAGGTGTCTACTCTAACTTACCTTCTTATCACCATAAACGATGATTCCCATATTGCTTGAATAAACATGCATATTTTGGAGAATCTGTTATGAGAGTTGATGAGGAGAATCCTTTATCTAATATGGATGATAATGTTCCCATGCCTCATCTTGAGGATCGCAGTACTCTCCTTAAATGGGATAACTCTGATGTTCTCATGGATCCCAAATATTCTTAAAAATTGATTAAGATTGGAAAATTTCTCTCTTTAGAAGAATCTAAGGAACATTCTAATTTATTACATTCTCATCTTGATATCTTTGCTTGGTCATATGAGGACATACCTAGTATTGATGAATCTGTGGTAGTTTAGAATATCATTCTATGTCCTTATGCCAAGCCTATTAAATAAAATATTTGTAAAATGAATCCTAAGGTTGCCTTATTAGTCAATACTGAGATAGAAAAGCTTTTAAAAGTTGGTTTTATCCATCCTATTGACTATTCACCTTGGATATTGAATATCATTTTCATTAGCAAACCCGATGGTCGTATTCACATTTGTATAGATTTTCGTGATCTTAATAAGGCTTCTCTTAAGGATGATTTTTCATTGCCTAATATTGATATAATTTTGGACTTGATTGTATGCCATGCCTTATTGTCTTTTATTGATGGCTTCTCAGGCAATAACTAGATTCGTATTAACCCAAAAGATTAGTATAAGGTAACCTTCACTACCCCTTGGGGTACTTTCTATTGCATGGTCATGTTGTTTGGATTAAAGAATGCAAAATCAACTTACCAATGAGCAATGAATCTTATATTTCATGATTTTATTCATAAGATCTTAGAAGATTACATTGGTGAAATCTTGGCTAATTCTACAACTTTCTAAGATCACATTGAGAATCTTTCTATCTTCGAAATACTTTGGATCTATAAGATGATATTAAATCATCATAAGTGTGTCTTTGGGTAGATGTTGGCAAGCTTATAGGATTCATTATCTCCCATCATGGAATCAAAGTCAATATTAAATAAATTGATGCAATTTTTAAAATGACCCCCCCTAAGAACATCTATTAATTACATAGTTTGGTAGGGAAGATTCAGGTGATTCAAAGATTTTTATCTCAATTCGTCAATCGTACCCTTCTCTTCACACATTTATTGAAGAAATATTTTTGTTTTCCATGGGACGATGAATGCAAAAAATATATTGAGTCTATCAAAATTTATTTGTCCAATCCTCCTATCTTAATATTGACTATGGAAGCTAGACCATTTTTACTTTATATTTCTACATCACCTCATGCTTTAGCAGCTTTATTAGCTCAACATGATAATGATGGTAAAGAAAGAGTGGTCTACTACATTATTCATATTTTGGTTGATTATGAAACTCGGTACCCTCTCATGGATAAACAATGTATCGCTCTTGTTTTTTGCAATGCAAAATTTATGACATTATCTTCTCCACACAAAAATCATGTGATTGTGAAATATGATCTTCTAAAATATTTATTTACTAGAATTGATCTTTATGGAAGGTTATCAAAATTGATGATATTTCTCTTTGAGTTCGACATCAATTTTGTAACTCAAAGAGAAATCAAAGGAAAAGTTGTTGCCAATCAATTGGAAGAAGATCCCTCATTGTATTCCTTTCCTAATTTTGACTTATTTCTAGATGAAAATATATTTTCCTTGGATCATGAATCTACGTGTGAAATGTATTTCAATGGATCAAGATGTCAAACCAACTTGAGGTCAGGTGTATTTTTAATCCCACCCAAAGGTAAGTTTGTTCCTCTGTCCTTTTTATTAGAATCTCATTGTACCAATAACATTGTTGAGTACGAAGAGCTCATTGTTGGTTTACATATTACAATAGTGTAACATTAAAAATATTCACATTCATGGAGATTTTGAACTTATTATAAATCAAATCATGAGAATGTATCAAAATAAGTGGTTAATCTATCTTAGTATCAAGATTTGGCTTTATCCTTGCTTGATCAATTATCTTCCTTTACCATAGATAGTGTTCCAAGAAGAGAATTGTCACATGGATGTAATGGTGAGTGCAACCTCCCTTGTACCCCTGAATGAAGGTGTAAATGAGTGCCATTTCATGGTTCAGATTCTTTTCTCTCCTAACAAATCTCAAATAAACCTTAACTGGATAGTCTTGTGTGTTCCCACTTAAACTCAAGGGAATGGTATTATCACATCTATAGTTATCCAAAGACTAGGAATTTTCTCGATGATGTGACTAAAAAAACTTGTACTTGGATATGAAAGCTTTCAACTCAATATATTATCTTATTTGGTGTTCCTTATCCAAAATCCTACAATAGAATTCCTCTTTGTTGTCTCATTAAAGCTGAAATACCCCTTGCCCTTTAAGAATATCATTCGAGCTCTAAGGATGGAAATTTCGATGGTAAATCCTTAGTGCATAAACTGATTCATATGGGATATTATTGGCAAATAATGGATCAAGAATCCTTTTCCTTTTTCAAGAAATATCCTCAATGCCAAAAACATAGTAATTTATCTAAGCTCTCGTACAAGAACTTCATAATATGACCTCTCCTTGGCCATTTGAAAAATGGGGGTTGGATATTATCAAAAAAATATCACCTCCTTCTTCTAAGGGAATACCCTCATCATCATAACTACCAATTACTTTATAAAGTGGGTTGAAGCTATTCTACTTTGTTCCACTAATTTTGAATCAATCTATAGATTTCTTCTTAACGATATCATTGCTCACTTTGGATTTCCCTCTCCCCTTGTTTTTGATAATGATAGTTCATAATAACAAAGAGGTAAAGCGATTCATAGAAAAAATTCACATTCAACATCAATTTTCTACACCTTACTATCCTCAGTATAATTGCCAAGCAAAAGTTTATAATAAAACTCTTGAGCTAATTATTCAAAAAATATTAAACAAACGTGGTAAAGATTGGAATACTCAATTGACATACACCTTGTGGGCCTATTACATGAGTGTTTGTATGGCTATTGGTACAACCTCGTGTATGGTGTTGAGGCTATTATTCCTTTAGAGTTGGAATTTTTGTCTTTGCAAATTTCCATTAAAGGATTAATTGATGATGACATGTATCGTGTTGAATGTCTAAACCAGCTTGAGATTATCGATGAGTACTAATTACAGGCCCTTGACCAGCTTCAAGCTTATCAAAAATCTATTTCCAAGAATAATAATCAAGGAGTTCATTCTCGTATTTTCAAGGTAGGCTATCTTGTTCTCTATGAGAATCAAAGAAATGTAAGTGTCCCACCTAATCAAAAGGGGAAATTCAGCCCTAATTGGTTAGGTCCTTACACAATCACCTTTGTGTATGGTTTTGGTGTGTATGGCTTGTCATCTATGAATGGTACTCCTCTAAAAGAACTGGTCAATGCAATGCATCTTCGTCGATACTATACATAAGGTATATGTGGCATGGGCATAATGCTCATTCATATTTTCAAAGATTGTAGCTCATTATGCTATGACATTTCTCCATTAACACATTCTCTTTTTCATTTGTGTTATGATGTCAACATGTGTATGTAGTTAATTTCTTTAATTAGAAATTATATATATGTGTTTGTGAACCCTAGTTTCATACCTACACATAAGCAACAAACAAACATAATATTAGATCAATATGCAAGGTGAAACAAGGATTCCCCATGAAATCCATTTACAAAAGCTTAAACTAGGCAAGCAAACTCATGATCCCATGTGGGAGTTGGTGCCAATTGATGTGTTGAAATAAGCCCTTTCCAAACTCATTTGTAAGCTTTGATTATGATTCATCCACTTTGGATGAATTCCTACATAACCTAGCTAAGAACTTGATATAGAAAGATGAAAATGGTTATGCTTGAAGATGGATTTTAGTATAATAAGTTTACTCAAATTGTGGATGATACAATGAGAGGAAGAGTCTCTCATTTATAGATTTCCAAATTGGAAGATTGAAGGATTTGGGTGAATGTGGGACAAAATACCAACCAATAAGAGAAGGCCACTTGTCCACATGTGATTGGAGGAGGAATGAACACATTTTGATCAATGTGCATGATAAATTCCATGAGATTCAAATTTGAAATTTGAATGTGACATTTTGGAGGGAGAAAGAAATGGAGTTAATGTCACTTGGCTCAAGGCTAAGGACATGTAAGAGGCATTAAATTCCTTGTTGGAAGGACCAAGCCCACTTGGACTTTGAATTCAAATTTGAGGGAATATTCCCCTTTTATTCCATGTTGAGAGAAAATAGGCAATTTAATAAATCAAAGTAATTGATTTATTGTGCAAGTTGCATTCTCTAGAGGATTTTAGTGATTGAGATTAAATTAATCAAGATTTGATCAATTTAATGAGAGATCAGATGATTTGATAATTTTGACTCAAATTTATGAGTTGATTTAAATCAAGAATTGAGAAGAAAAGAATTAATTAAATAAATGATTTGATTTATTTAACTAAAGGGATAATGTTAGATTAAATTAAATAAGGTTTAATTTATTCAATTTAATAAGAAGACTTTAGAGACTTGATTTAAATAAAATGAATTATTTAAATAAATAGAGATATAAGGTTAATTAAATTAAATTGATTAATCTAATCAATAGAGGAGAAAGACTTAATAAAATAAATAATGATCTATTTAATTAAGAGACATAAGGTGATGATAAGCTGAGAGTGTGATTGAGGAAGAAATGTCGTTAGTAGTTAGGATCAAGTGTGCCGAATCGAATTGTACATTTTCCATGTCTATAGTGTTGTATTTTTATGTTATGTATCTTTGCATTATGTTTGATTAGTTATTTTATCTATACATTAGATCATCGTTGTATTTAATTAATCATACATCCATTACATCATCATACATGAAAAAGAATGATACACATAAAGAACACATGATACCAGTCCAAAATATCACATATATATCAAAAATTTCAAGTACATGTATCACACCACTATCAAAAAATATGGTGTCTATATATCTATATATAAATCTATGCATCCAAAAATTAATCTATACAACAAAAATGGGTCTCTGGCCCTTGGGTGCATGGCTCCTAGAGCCCTCTAGCAGTGGTGGTGATGAAGGAGGATTCTAAATGGATGTGTATGAATGAGAACAGTGAGATTGTGATATGGACATAATCCACGACTACAATCCCTGTAACTCCCCTCACAAATTTTCCACCTGCTCTCATAGTGAAGCCTTCCACTCTTGAGCCTATTGTAGCTCATCTTTGAGCTAATACACCTAAGGATCTTGAGGGCTAGGGTGTGTTATCCTAGAAGACTCCAAATTCCTCCTGAGGTCATCAAAATGGCTCTATAGGGCATCATGTGCTTGCTTGGCACTCTTAGCCCATGTTATGGCTTGGTCTCTCTCGGTGAGTGTAGAGAGGAGCTCCACACCCCTCTGGTCCCTTTGCTCAATCATCATGATCAGCCGATAATCTGCTAGACCACCTCCACATATTCCTCCTTGTAGGTCATCTTAAGACACATAATACACTTGAATAATGGGGAATGGTGCCTTGTTGTGTGTGGCCTATAGGCATTCGGGGCTACCCTTCAAATTTGGATGGCTAGCACCGCCTCAAAGATGTACTACCTGAAGAAATCAAGCCACTCTTGTGTGAACACTCCAATCACAGAGTTAATGGATGATGTCAGTACTATATCATCAAGATATATACACACACATATATGTCGACCAAAAAAACATGGTTTATCATAAAGGGTAATGAACTAAATACAAAAACCACTAAACTGTAATTCAATACCAAACTCAATCCAATCCAACCAATGAAGAATAATTAACACAATGAAATCAGTTAACAAAGTAATGTCACTACCTTCCTTGTGTAATTGATGATTTACCTCCATTGTTCTTATTTGTCTTTCTTTTCTCTCAGTTATGTGTGCGTTATCTTTCTTGAAACTCAAATGAATGAATAAGATGAACAAATACAAAATTCCAAAGATTCTTGGTTAGCCTTCAAATATGAATGAGGGTTGTTTTTATAGAAAAGTATGATTTGGATGGATGATCAAGATCAAGGGTCGAGAATCCTTGAGAGGAAATGATGAATGAGTTAACTGACTACAATTGGATGAAAGATTTCAAGTAATTATTTGTATGGAGAATTGATTGAAGAGTTAATGGATTTGATTGCTTTGTTAACTCTTACTAAGTGGGAGTGAACTAATTTGATTGATCAATGGGCATACATTGATTAGTTAGTAAATTGGAAGAGAGTGTCTATTACAAATGAGATGGAAATGCATGAGATAATAATTATTTGAATGAATTAATTATTTGAGGAATGTGCAAGTGGGAATTAGATAAATAAATAAAAATATTTTATTTTTTATTAATGAGAGGATAATGTTGAGAGGAAATAGGATAATTAAATAATTAAAGTAATTATTTAACTTAGAAAGAGGACAAATAAATTATTTAATTTAGAAAGTGGTTGGATGTTAATTAAATAACATAATAATTATTTAATTAATCAAGAAGAATAAAGATTGAGACATAATTAAATAAATAAGGTTTCTTCAATTAATCAGAAAGATCAATGATAAAGTGAATTAATTAAATAATTAAACATTATTTAATCATTAGGGATAGGATGATAATTAGTGTTAAATGTCACTTCACAGGCTATGATAATTTCAAGTATCTATATTTCACCCCTCTTTGATATAATACATTTTTATAACATTGTGTCAAAGAAAATTCAAAAAGTCATGTTCAGGACATGCGCTCACATACCCTGATGACGATAGGATAGCATGGTGACCCCTTGGTAAATTTTGCAAATTTTTGAAAAAAATCTTTAAAATTTGGGAAATTGTTCTAATAAAGCTAATTTGATAGTTTTGAGTGCATTGGCAACAAAAAAAATTGATTTTAGGTCATTCTGAGTGTCTATATTAGCATTTTAAAGTCAAGGTTGATGCTTCCAGTTATAAGGGGAGCTCTACTATGTCATTGAAGGTCTATAAATAGGCATTAGGGGGCCCAAATTCCTCATTTGTGCATTTGCGATTTAGAATTTTGAGTGGAGAGGATAGTGACTTTGGAGCAAAGCAACAAAGCGATTGTAGGAATTATAGAGAGCTCATACTGTGGATGGCAAGTTTGTTTCTTCAGGAAGCCTCAGGGATTGGGCAACGCAATACATATCCCTTTTTGCTTTAAATTTTTTGTGTTTTTCAGTAGATTTTAGGGCTCAAAATTGAGCAAATAGATGCGGTGCAATTTTCGCACCAAAACTATAGTTGAGTTCATTGCAATCGTAGGATTGTGTGAAACACATGTGAGGTGCATCACAACTCTTTTGTGGAGCTGTATTTGTAGCCATCTCGCAAGTGTAAATGCACCACAAATGATTTAGCACAAAAACCTTAGGAAACATCACATTTGTAGGGTAACATTGCAAACGTAGGACAATACACCGCATATATTAATGTGCACCACACTTGTAGAAAAGTGTGATGCAAATCTGACTATTTTCCAATTAAATGCATTTTTAGGAAAAAAATTCAAGTTTCAAAAGGTCCAATAGGTTTATTTAGGTGTCATAATTAACATAACATGTTGTTTGAGAATAGGTGAGATTATTAACATTGTATACTCACAAGAGTTGACCATCATCCATGCGAATGCATGACCATTTGGATTATATAAAGAGGAGCACACTTCACACACTCAAATTATATTCTTTGACTTTCATTCTTGAGATCTAGGCTAATAGGGGGTTTGTTATCGCGCTTGTCAGGCAGTTGTATTATAGGACCAATTCATTCCATCTACCCACTAGAGAGGTGACGATGATATTGGAGGATGTGTGGTGCATCCTATGGGTTCCAATTCATGAGGAGAGATTTGTGTACGACCCCAACTCTGAACTCGCAACCATGCAAAGGTGTTTTGGCATCGATGACCTAGGGAAGGAAGAGTATGAGATCAAATGGGAGACCCTTGTTGATATATACAAGCAACTCATTGTTGTTGTTTTCAATTATATAGAAGGTGTCCTAGCACCAAATAGGAGAGGACACAGATTTCCCATCGAATGGGGCCAAGTTTTGCCCGATATGATGGATGAGGGGACTATCTATGCTTAGGGCCCCTGTGTTCTTGCAATGTTGTACTTTCAGTTACATGATGTTCCCTATAGGGGGATTTCTCTATTGGTTATGGGACCACACTAATCCATGTATGGGCATGGGATCACGTAGCAGTTTTCAAATCGATTACTATGATGAACCTTTTTCCTATTTTTCCATATGTATTTATCTATGGAAGTACAGTGATACAGACACATGTCAGAGACATCATATTGTGGTGTCATGAGATTGGTCTGATGGATGCCTTAACATGGAGGCCTTATAGACAATTTGTTCCATGGGACGATGATGTCGAGCATCTATCGTACTATAGGTAGACTAGGTATTTGATTAGGTGCACCATCCAAAACTATCACATCATCAAGCAAAAGTTGTCTAAGAGAGTGCTACAACAGTTTGGTGAGCAATAGGGCGAGCCTATTGAATTGGTTATCTTTGTGAGATCTACAAGAGAGGTAGCACAGTGGGGGCATATGAATACCCCTTAGGTTTCCATTTAGGATTTTGACCAGTTGTAGCTCATTTAGTGGGGTGCAATAGAAAATATTTCTTAGATAAGGACTATGCCAGACTACGATGCCTGGTTTGCACCATAGATAGACCTAGATTTGCTATCCCCTTAGGAGAGACTAGGTAGAGGACCGAGAGGGAGACTCCGAGGTAGGGGGAAATGATAGTGGGGATGAAGTGGGCAATGATAGGGGAGAGGTAGGGGAGGTGAGTGGTGCAGGAGCACCTCTGAAAATTTTGATATGTTTATGTATTTGGGAGCCTAGTTTAAGTGTGAACCTTTGTTATGGTATAATAAGGTCAAGATGACCAATTTTTGATGTAATTAATATGGTGTTAGGTGTCTAGGATGTTGGTTTTCAAAATATGAAAAAATGTTGTAATTATGCTAATATTGTGTAGACATCCAAATATTGGACACTTACATTTGTCCAAATTTATCCCTTGTCATCTAAACATCCTCTTATTCACATTAATTAGGTAATATTGCTATTATCTAATTAATAACCATAATCTCTCTTTAATCCCTAAGGTATTTAGTTAATGATTAAATACCTTACCCTCTTTACTCTCCTTTTCATCAAATGAATTGAATAAATTTGACATTTATTTAATTCCTCACATGTCATCCTTTTCCTTAATCCTAATCCATCTCCTAATCTCATCATTAGGGATGTGCACATGGCTAATCCTTGATTAGGATGTGTCACATCCTCCAAATTTTGCAAGTTGGCTCTTAATATTCATTAGCCACTAAATGTCTTCTAATCAGTGATTAGCCAGTCTAATCAATCCCCCTTTGGTCAACTCTCTCATTCCCCAAAGAATTTTTAATTCCTTTTTGTCTTCCCCATGTGAATTTAAAATTCACTTTTATTCCTCCAAGGAATCTCCTCTTCCTCATGTGATCATTGAGAGGTCACATTAGGTCACATGAAGTCAAGAACCTTCTACTCTCAATCATTGTGAATTTAAAATTCACTTTTATTCTTTCAAGGAATCTCCTCTTCGCCATGTGATCATTGAGAGGCCACATCAGTCACATGGGTTAGGAACATCCTATTATAAGAACCTTGTCTTATCCAAGGTATTTTTCAACTTACCCTTTTGGGAACCTTGTCTTATCCTTAGGATAATCCCAATTATTGTGAATTTAAAATTCACTTTTATTCTCCCAAAGCTTTGCCCTTCCCCATGTGATCATTGAGAGGTCACATTAGTCACATGCCAAGGTACTTGTAAGTACCTCCATCACATGTCATCTTCCACCTCATGTGTCCTTGTGACACCTCACCCACCACATGTCAAGATGTGAGGGCTTGTGAGTCCTCAACTCACCACAACCCTCTATCTTGGCCATGGTGGCTCAATCAAGACTATTGAATTCACTGTTGAATTCTCTAGAGAATTCAAATTCCTCTATAAATATACCCCCTCTTCCTTCATTAAAGGATCTAGACTTCCTACATTTTAGTAGCCAACTTATGATTCTAAGTCATTCAAGCAACCATTAAGCATTTTATTTGCATTCAAGAGCTCATATCCATTTGGTTTTACTCATCACATATCCACCCTCATCTTGCATTTGAATCATCCTCCATCCATTTTCCATCACCTTTCCATCAAGGAGCACATATTTCCATCTAAATCAAGGGCCAACCAAGGAGATCAACATAAAAGGTATAATCATTTTAATTCATTTTTATCTTTCTTTTGTGCTCTACTTAAGCTAATCATTGAGGTGGTCTTGTGTTATTTTCTTTGCATTTTTGGGTAGTTTTGCATATTTAGGAGTAAGAAATGCATGCACACATTTCTGGCACCCCCGATGGGACCCACAAATGGGTCATTTTCTTTTAAAGTTTGTTGTTATTTTCGTTTTTGTAGGTTCACGTGACTCAGAAAGCCGACCATGCCCTAGCAGGGGAAACCATACCCTAGCAGGGGTGACCACACCCCTCAGTGGAAATATCTAAATTTTTTGCTTTTTGATTGCACTTTGGTAGGTTCAATTGACTCAAAAAGTTGGCCATTCCCTAGAAGAGTTGGTCACGCCATAGTAAGGGCAGCCATGCTTGAGCATACATGCCCCTCGATGGAAACATCTTTATTTTTTCCCTTCTGATTATGTTTTTGCAGGTTCGGGTGACTCGAAAAACTAGCCACGCCCTAGCAGGGGTGGCCATCCCCAAGCATACATGCCTCTCTACATCAGAAACAACGTTTCAACTCTTTATTTTCATTGACAAAGGCGGTTAGGTCCAAATAGAAGGTAAAAACAATGCTTTTGTGTATTTTTCATACTCTTTTTTCTATTGCTTTGTTAATATTGACCCCCTAACGTGTGTTGTTGATGATTCTGAAGGGTTTTTGTACTAACGTTTATGTAGGAAACTTACGATTGACAAAGAATGGTGGAAAAACAACTAATTTGTTTCTTGGAAGACGACAGGACCAAGACCTTTAGTTAGTTGTGTGTTTTCATTACAATAATTAGACACACAGACTAAGTAGGGGGTCAAAGAATTTGTTTTCTTTGTCTGAAAAGTAAGCTACTGACGTATCCAATCCCCTTATGCCATTTGGCGATCTTGGGTGAAGAGAAATCATAGCTTACTTAGTCTTTTGTGTTACCCAAGGGGGTGGAAATTGTTAAATTTTTCCCCTTGCACTTCATGTGAGCCTAGGGAGTAGTTGAAAATGATTAAAAATTTCTTTTTAGTGGGACCTTCTTGGGGATTTCATCACCCCAAGGGACAATCCCGACCACGTGTACTAGTGGGGTATAAAAAGGAGGGAGGCAAAAGCTATACCCCAATCCAGTTGCATCGTAATTGGTGGACTGTCAAAGATAGGATGATACCTAGATAGATGTGAAGAGTTGGTCTAAACCTTTCAGTATCTTGTTGGGGTTCCCGACTCATGCTTGTGATGGACTGGTGTTCACATTTTGGGCATCATGTACCATGTGTATATTGAGGACTCCCTAGATCGCCTTGTTTATCTTAGTTAGAGAACCATGTTGTCCATACCCTTCTTACTAATCTTAGGATTGTGTTGCTTGACCTCTCTTTTTTGTGTAAAGCCAGTGCATATCTTACAAGTCAAGTCAATCTTGCCACTTTGCTTATTGTTTTTAAGTGTTTTCAATCCTTTTCCATAACCATTTTTACCTAAGTCAAGTTTAGGTTTGTCAGCAAGGGCGACCACGCCCTTGCAGAACTGGCCATGCCCTAGCAAGGGTGGCCACGCCCAGGCATACACACCCCTCTACACCAAAATAGTCATTTTTGACCCATATTTTCACCCGAATGGTGGCCAGGCCCAAAAAAAGTCATTTCTCAACATCCCCCCATCATTCTATCAGTTTGTTCCACCATCTCGACCATCCATTGTCCATTTTGGATATCTATTTTCCCATTCTAAAGCAATGTTTCCCCTTTTCGACCAACTATTCACCCGTTCCGAGAAGTCGTTCACCCATTCTGGCAAACCATTTTCCCATGTCAAGTGTTGTTCCCTTGTCTAGAGTATCTAATTACCCATTCCGACCATTCGTCCATCCATTCCGTTATCCATTTTCCCATTCTGAGCATTGTTTCCCCTTTTCAACCAACTATTCACCCGTTTCAGGAATCCGTTCACCCGTTCCAGCAAAATGTTTTCTCGTTTCAAGTGTTGTTCCCTCGTTTGGGGTATCCGATTACCCATTATGACCATCCATTTCTCCATTTTGGATATTCGTTCTCCCGTTTCATCGATACATTCATCCACTTAGAAATCTTGTTTTTCCATTTAGGGAACCCATTTCATCATTGAGCAAGTTTGTTTCACCATCCATCAGACTTGTTTGGTCTTGTTCTTGATTTGGACAATTTCAAAAACTAGTTGGGAAACCTTGCCCTAGGAGAAGGGTGGCCACGCCATAGCAGGGGTGACCATGCCTAGGTGCACATTCCCCTTCGGTAGAAACATCATCAGTTTTAGTCCTCTATCTGAGTAGGGGTGACCATACCCTAGCAGGGGCAACCACGCCTGAGCGCACATGCCCCTCAGTAGAAACATCATCATTTTTCGTCCTTTGTCTAACCAAGGGTGGCCACACCTGGGTGCACACACCCCTCGGCAGAAACTTCATTATTTCATGGACCAAACCACATAGGTGCTTCTTATAACATCATTAGATTCCATATTTATCATCAAATCATCCATCCTAATCATCTAGACTTCCTTTTGAGGGTTTTGATTTTTATCCAAAAACTTCCCGAGGCCATAACTTTTGACTTGGGTGTCTGATTGGGCTAAAATTTTATGGGTGGTTGTGTTATGAGGTGGTATGTGGATTCCCAACCCACTCAAAGTTGGTTGAACCCCGTTTCAACACATTTTTGGGGCCTCAAACTTTCATCTTGACCCTAAAAATCGCAATTTAGTGTTTTTTTCCACTTTTTGAAAAATCATTTTCATTAATAACTCGGAATGCATGTGTCAAATTTGGGATGTTAGTTGGAAATTCATCCTACCTTATTTTTGGGTAATTTTGGGAAAAAACTAGACTCTCAAAGGTATGCCTATGAAGTTTCCTAAAATGACAAAATTTGATAATTTTTAAAACTGCCAAATCTGGCAAAAATTTGATTGTCAACACCTTACGTCTTCTAGTTAAAACCCCTAAAATTGGTTTAGAATCAATCCTATCATATCCTCTGATCCAATCCCAATCTAAGATCTAATCGTATTCTAATCTGAGCTTTAATCCCATCATCCTAATCTGAGCTTTAATCCAATCCTCATCTGAGCTTAACCTAAATCCCAACTTGAGCTTTAATCCACCATCTTCTTCCAATCCATCCTATTTATCTTTTCATCATCTATTATGTCCTAATCATATATTCCCATCTCTTTGATCCATATCTGTTTCATTTAACGTCATGAATCCTTATCCTCCTACCACACGACCAGTAATAGTAGTCAAAGGAAATCCCAGCTATGTTGACGAAAATAACGAAAGTCTTATTGATCAAGAAGAGTGTAATATAGATCCCCTTGATTCTATCATTGCTAGAAATATTTCTCCAATTTCCTCCCAAAATCCAACTACTCCTTCGAACTATCCCACCATGCCTTCATCCGCATCTAATAACAGTCGTTATGCTACCCTTGACAAGGGATATCCAACATCCTCACCATCAACATATTCATCATGTCCTCCCTCTTCACCTCTATCCTATCCAAAATCCACATCCTCATATAGTGATCCACCATCCCCATACTCCTATCCTTACCACCATCAAGAATCTCAATACCTCTACCTTAATCCCACATCCCAATCTTCCCATCCTAATCCAACACCCGCATCTTCCTATCATAATCCACCATCCCAATATTCTTTTTATCCTAATCCACCATCTCAATCTTCCTATCCTCATCCATTACCCATATCCTCCTATGCCAATCCACCATCCATGTCCTCCTATGGTAATCCACCACCTCAATCTTCCTATTCTAATCCAACATCCACACCCTCGTATCATAATCCCCCATCCCAATATCCTTACTTTAATTCCACATCTTTCCATACTAATCCACCATCCATGTCCTCCTGCATTCATCCATCATCCCAATCTTCCCGTCCTAATCTATCATTCACATCCTCCTACGTTCATCCATCATCCCAATCTTCCCCTCCTAATCTATCATTCATATCTTCCTACTATTACCCACCATCGTAATCTTCCCAATCTAATACAACATCCACATCCTCCTAACATAATTCATCACATGCATCCTCTTGCATCACTCCCCCCTTCACCGCATTATATCTTAATCCTCCCTCTAATCCTAATCAAAAAATCCCTAATCCTAATCCTCCATCCAATCCCCTCCAGTAATCTAATATTGATCCACTAATCCCTAACCCTAATCCTCTATCTCCTCCTAGTTCTACATCCACTTCCATCCCCTCATCTAATCCTAATCCACCAATCCCTAATCCTCCATCCATCCCCATCCCCTTATCTATTCCTAGTCCTCCAAATCCTCCATATATTTTCATTCCCCACCTAATCCTATATCCCTTTTTAATGTCATCCAAGGACTCATGACCGAAAAGACATCCCCAAATCCACATCTTGATGTCATGGAGCCCTACCCTCCCACTCTATCATGTACAGTCACTAGTAATGAGGACCTCCTCCATCCTACACTTATCACTCCCATTACCATTCCTAACACCATCCAAATGGTTGAGCCCATCAAACCTATTGAATCCATTGAATCCCCATCTTCTATTGCTAGATCTACCCAATCCATTGGAGACATCCAATCCTTTCCTCCTAATTATAATATTACCGAACTTCAATCCCATGACCTTCATGAATCCTCCATCCTTCCATCTCCCCCACTTTAGGAGTCCCTCAAACACTCCTTCCTCAATGAGCCATGCCAAGAGTTTGATCCAAAGCATACCGACATATCCCTTCCAAATCCAGCTCCTACCATCCCATCCACTCCATCCCAAGATCATAGTCCCCCATCCATCCCATCTCATGATTCCTTTCCTCAACTAAATCCTAATCCTACCATCCTCTCTAATCCATATCAAGATCACACTAGCTCATCCACTCCATCTCATGATCCCCTTTGCACTCAAGATCCAATCGATCCATCTCATGAGCCCTTATAACCCACTTCCAGATCTTGCCATACCACCTAATTCCTCCCTCGCTCCCTTATCACCTATTCCTCTTGATCAGGATGTTGCTATCCCTTCGTCTCCATGTCATGATCCTTCATTGTCATCTAGTCCTACCATGCCAACGACACTTTTATATCACCTCGATAACATTACACTCATATAAGGTGGTATTGTTGTATAAGAAAAAAATATATATGCACCACCCTTCCTCCTTCACTTGCTAATGCACTCACATCATGCTTCCAAAATATTAAGCATCCCACCATAGATCACATGCTCAAGAACATGAAATATCAAGGCAAAGGTTTAGGCCTTCATGAGCAAGGTGTTTTATAGCCCATCCAGGTCAAAGAATATCCAGGTGCACACAGTCTTGGATATATTTCCCAAGAATAACAATCCAAAAATGTTGGTACAACCTCCATACATCCTAAGCGAACATCTTCCAAAGGAATGAGAGGTACTTCCTATCACTCTACCAAATACTTTGTCGTCATCTCTCCTCCTCCATCATATTACTGCAAAATAATCGTCCATCTTCCTCCTTCGTCCTCTAAGTCCATTTTGGGTCCTTATGTCCCTCCATCCACCATTGCCCATCCTCCATCTACCACATCTATTTTGGGCCCCTGTATACCTCCATCCACCATAATACATCCTCCCTATCTAACTCTCATCCATCCATCATCTATCCCTTGCACACCTCATATAAATCCTAAATTCATTAACCCTAATGAGGATAAACAACAACACCCTTCCATGCATGTTATCTTGCATCTTCCATTCAAAAACCATCTTCACAAGCCTACCTCTATCACTTCATCAACATCTTCTCCACATCATCCATCATCTCCTACCCATCTCATTGCTACTAAATGCACTTTGGATGCCACAAAAAAAAATATAAATCCAAACATCCACATGAATCTAAAGCTCCTCATGTCCCCTCCAAAATACATGTTGAAGAAAATAAAAATCAAATCCAAAATCTAAATCACTCCAAACGGCCACAAAGGCCCACTAAAGAAAAAATCAAAACCATGTGGATTCCCAAGAAAAAAGAGGCCATGCCTTCAAATGCAAAATCTATAACAACATCCAAAGTTGCTAATCCCAAAGCTAATCATTCACATCCTCCATCTCCTAATCTGTTTTGGGTCCTTATGTCCCAAAATTCACTATCCCAACGCCTCCATTATCGCCACATTCTCCATCCATCAACCCTCCTATCAATTCACATCCACCACATGTTCCAATGTTGGTCTTGAACACCTTCCCCCATCACACATCCACTCCATCATTCCATCCATACACTTTCCAACACCCCATCCACTATCCCACATATCTCCCCCATCCAATCCCTTTGATCCATTACCTTGCATAATCCATCCATTCTAATAAGGTTGTATCAACATCCAATGGTCGCTTTAAACATGGGCTCTTATTACCTTATATGTAACTTAATTATTGAGTCCTTCATCCATCCACTTTATCATATGTCTTCTGAATCCATATCCTCTTGTATCTCCATTTGTATTTCTGTCTGAAAAGTCCCAAAAGTCAGAAAAATCCCAAAAAAAATCCAAAAAAGAGAAAAAAAAAAGAAAAAAGAAAATATTAAAGAGAAAATCATTCATCCAATGGTGAAAACTTGGAAAACAAGCACCTTGGATAAGTACCATGATGAAAACCTAGCAAACAGGTGTCATGCGTAAATCCCTCATCCAATCTACTTCCACAATTGGGGGTAGCTTCCACCTACACATTCCTTTCCTCCATCTCCTACATCTACCTATCTTCCACATCTTACCCATCCTATCCCATTTGTATCTAGTCCTTCCATCTCTATTGTGATCTTGACCTAGATAGGGGAAAACATATATAGATGCTTGGGATAACTCTTGGCATATCTTCCACTCATACATACTACATCATATTCCTTATCTCCCCATCTATTTTTTTTCATATTATCTACATCCATCATGCCAAAATCCATATCCCTTCCTTACCCATATCTCCTATCTATGTTCATCTCACTCCCTTATCCACCCATCCTGCTATCCCTCTTGCCTCATCACGCATGACATGTCCAAAGTGGGGGCATCTCCTTATTTACGATAGTCCTTGGAGATATCATCCATCCATCCCTCCAAGTAATCCTTTCCATCTCCCCATCCTTCCCATCCATATCTCCTCATCCCTTTATCCATCTAGTAATCCCTTCCATCCACCAAATCCTTATCTTACTATACTCTTATGCACTAGTCCTTTTCCATCCTTTCATCCTTATCTCCCCATCCTTTTATCCTTACCCATCTATCCACCTATCCTAGCATCTTTCTATCTCCCCATCTTTATCCATCCATCCATTTACTTATATTTTCCTCCTATCTCATAATCCATTGTCATTGGTATCTAGCTATAGGCTACTCCCACACAATCCAATGTCGTACATTACACTATCATCATTCCTATCTATTCCTCACATCTTCCTAATATCTCATCACTTTTTATCACTTATCTATACATCGTCTCATCCTCTCGATTCATCTTTTGATGATTTGGATAACTATCCCATCTCTGAGTTTCATCCAACATATTGACCATCCCATCCGCACGGCCTATCTTGGCTCATCATATCTGCTCCATCCTTTTATCCATTTATCATGGTCATCTCATCATCCCTTATCTTTTTTCTATCTTTGGCCTTGTGTTGAACTACGTTGCCCTTGTGCTTTCACGTAGGCTAGGTTGATCATTTGATCCACCCCCGGGGCTCTGCTTCTTATCTAGTTTGTCATCTTCCTTCATCTATCTTTGGCCTTGTGTCAAACTATGTTGCCCCTACACTTTCACATAGGAAAGTTCAACCATTTGATCCACCCCCAAGTAATTTATCTGGTCTAAGTCCTCCATCATGGTCTCGATTATGCTCTTTTTTCTTTTATCCATGGTCTTTTATCGAACTATGAGGGGTCTCTGCTTTCACGTAGGCAAAGCTGATATTTGATCAACCCTCAAACCCCTAGGTCTTTAGGGTTTTGTTGTCTTGTGTCATGTTGTGTCATCAAGTATGTCCCTATCCTAGCTGGTGCTTACAAACAAAGGTCATTAGTCTCATGAGGTTCAATCGGGTTCAGATATCCTGCATCATGTCGATCAACCAATCTATCCTCCATCTTTGGTCTCAACAAGATGTATCCTTCCTAACAGACTGCATCAACCCCATCCATCATCTTGATCCTATGGCAAAGGATGTTTTGAAATTGATTGGAATATTTTTATGCTTTTTGTTTTTGTTTATCATTTGACCTCCCTATCATCACTTGTTAAGGCCACCATAATCTCTCATATTATGATGTGTTTTGACTAGTTTACATAGGGGCAGATCTTGATTTTTCATTTGTTTGTTGTCTTCTTGGTTTTCCCGCGTAGTACCCACCAAGACCCCTAAGGTCTTGTGTTATGCTAAGAAATCCTTTTGTGCTTATGGTTATTCCAATACCTGACCTGACCGAAGTCATCATGACCTTGGGGTGTTGGGATAGCCTTCTTGTTTTTTGTGTTTATGTATGCATTAGACACTAATCTGCCTTGGTTCTACACACCATGATACTTGGTGTCTTATGCTATAGCAAAAATCAGTGCTTCGAAAATGGTAAAATGCATCTTCCATTTCATTGCATCTTTACCTCCATCATCATTAATTTTAACCCTCTTACATATCCATCAAATCCTCATCCATTCAATCTAATCATCACATCCTTGGTCTTGTTTACAACCTTTCTACAAGCCTTGACCCAATCATCATCATCGTCATCATCATCATTAGGATGCATCTTTCCCTATCCTTTTGTGTTGTTTTGGGATGTATCCTCCCCTCATCAACAACACTATCATCATCAACGAGATGTATCCTTCCCTATCCTTGTGTTTTTCTAGGATGTATCCTTCCCTTATCAGGAACACTCCCATTGGGATGTACCCTTCATTATCCTTTTGTTGTTTTGGGATGTCTCCTTCCCTTATCAACAAAAATCCATCGACCATCAGTCCATCCTAGCTTGTAGCTTGACTGGGGCAACATCCATTTTTCCTTAAATCCATTTGTGCTTGCCTTTATCTCTTCATATTATTATCATCTCTCATCCATCACTTTGCATCATCTTCCCCATCTACCCTAACATCATCTCATCCATTTCTAGAGCACATTTTGTTCTCTTGAACCCGCATGTCCTCTCAAGGGGGCATCCTAATCCCTAATATTCATCTTCACCCCCATCATCTTTCTTCCCAGTCACTCCTTTAATGACTAGGGCATCTTTCCCAATCTAACCATCTTCTTTTGGGTTCTATGTTTTAACATTCTTTGAAATGATGCTACTTCATAGCACCATCTCAAAGAGGGGAAAAATGTAGACATCCAAATATTGGACACTTACATTTGTCCAAATTTATCCTTTTTCATCTAAACATCCTCTTATTTGCATTAATTAGGTAATATTGCTATTATATAATTAATACCATTAATCCCTCTTTAATCCCTAAGGTATTTAGTTAATGATTAAATACCTTACCCTCTTTACTCTCCTTTTCATCAAATGAATTAAATAAATATGACATTTATTTAATTCCTCACATTTCACATGATTTTCCTTAAACCTAATCCATCTCTTAATTTCATCATTAGGGATGTGCACATGGCTAATCCCTGATTAGGATGTGCCACATCCTCTAACTTTTTCAAGTTGGATTTTAATCTTCATTAGCCACTAATTGTCTTATAATCAATGATTAGTCAGTCTAATCAATCCCCCTTTAGTCAAATCTCTCATTCCCCAAGGAATTTTTAATTCATTTTTGTCTTCCCCATGTGAATTTAAAATTCACTATTATTCCTCCAAGGAATCTCCTCTTCCCCATGTGATCATTGAGAGGTCACATCAGGTCACATGAAGCTAAGAACCTCTACTCCCAATCATTGTGAATTTAAAATTCACTTTTATCATTCCAAGGAATATCCTCTTCCCCATGTAATCATTGAGAGGTCACATCAGTCACATGGGTTAGGAACCTTCTATTATAAGAATCTTGTCTTATCCAAGGTATTTTTCAGCTTACCCTTTTGGGAACCTTGTCTTATCCTTACAATACTCCCAATAATTGTGAATTTAAAATTCACTTTTATTCTTCCAAATCTTTCCCCTTCCCCATGTGATCATTAAGAGGTCACATTAGTCACATGCCAAGGTACTTGCAAGTACCTCCATCACATGTCATCTTCCACCTCATGTGTCCTTGTGACACTTCACCTACCACATGTCAAGATGTGAGGGCTTGTGATTCCTCAACTCACCACAACCCTCCATCTTGGCCATGGTGGCTCAATCCAAATTGTTGAATTCACTATTGAATTCTCTAGAGAATTCAAATTCCTCTATAAATACCCCCCCTCTTTCTTCATTAAAGGATCTAGACTTCATGAATTTTAGTAGACAACCTATGATTCTAAGCCATTCAAGAACCCATTAAGCATTTTCTTTGCATTAAATATCTCATATCCATTTGGTTTTACTCATCACCTATCCACCCTCATCTTGCATTTGAATCATCCTCCATCCATTTTCCACCACCTTTCCATCAAGGAGCACATATTTCCATCTAAATCAAGGGCCAACGAAGGAGATCAACATAAAAGGTATAATCATTTTAATTCACTTTTATCTTTCTTTTGTACTTTATTTAGGCTAATCATTGACGTGGTCTTGTGTTCTTTTCTTTTCATTTTTGGTTAGTTTTCCATATTTAGGAGTAAGAAACGCATGCACACATATTGCATTATGCAATTTGAGCATTTTTTGGGTAAGATGGAAGTTGAACAGTCACCTCTTGGAGTTTAGTGGGAAACCGATAGAATATGATTCCAACATGTTTAAAAGGCCTCTAAAACCTTGAAGGCAAGTGGGCTAATGAGATTTTTGAAGATTCAATAAAATAATGCTCTATTTTTCTAGTGTTTTACTATGTTTTCTGCATTTTTTGAACTTGTACGACTTCGTATAGTCTACCATTAATGTGAGACTAGTGTGATTACATGGAGTAAGGTGTAATATTTCATTTGACTCCATTTTGAGTGCATTTCATCTAGATTGGTAGGAGATACAATGATTTTTTTGTAGGTTGCTTGATTGACAAGGGTTTCCTAGGGTTTGAAAACTAATATGGAATTTTAGGCATTCCACTATAGGTAGTGCTACAAATTTGTGGAATGGGCCTATTGGATGTGTTTGTTAGGATTTTGGAGTTTTCACGGCAGGGTGGTGTTGATAGGAGGTATTTTTTCATGTGCCTAGCTTGACAAGTTGGAGTGTCAAGCATGATTTCAATGAAAAATTAAAGAAACAACAGGAATAGGTGAAGACTGATGGAGACCAATGGTGAAATTGGTTGTTTGGTGACTGGTTTTTAAAACTAGTAAGGTTCTTTCATTATGGGAAAGAGATTCCAAAGAACTCCTTTGGAAAAGAGGCCTAATTCGACCTTGAAATAGTGTAGCAGGTCATATTTGGATGGGATGCTCCAAAATAACCCTTGGCAAGGTTTGGATATGTTCTTCTACACCTTAAAGGGTATCTAAAATAGGATTTGTTCAATACTAGGAAAGGATTTGATGAGAGATATAGTTGAATAATTGTGTCAAGAGGGCTACAAGGAATTAGGTGGACTATTGAGGGAAGGAACTTAGCACAAAGTTGGAGACCCCTAAAACCAATTGAAGTGTGATTGGAATTTTCCAATATAACCTTGCATTGCATCATATGGTATTAGAGAAAAGGTTGAGATCATTTTCTAGAAGTGATTATGGAATTTGGAAGGTTGTGAAGGCTTTGAGGCAAATAATTTGGAGATGCCTCCAAAAGGTGGTTTGGTTGTAGCAAGGGAGTTGAGAGCCCTGAGAGGCGCAAGATGCCATGGTAGCTAGGATGCAAGAAATGGAAACTAGAGAAAGAAGAGGTAAGGGTGTTGCATTAGACAGTGGCCCCGAAGAAGAGGAAGTGGGGGAAGATGAGAACCCCACACAAGGACCACAAGAGGAGTTGGATCCTGAGGAGAGGAAGTTTCTAAAGGTGCTCAAGGCTACAAAAGGAGAGGATCGTGATGTGAAGATGGAACTACCTATGTACGGTGGTAAAATGGATGGAGAAGAATTGATTGAGTGGTTGGATGCCTTAGAAAACTAATTTGAATATAAGGAAGTAGAAGAGGACAAGAAAGTCAAGTTTGTAAAAACTAAGCTGAAGGGACCAGCTTTGACATGGTGGAACTACATTCAAGAAGGGAAAATCCAAGATAAACTCTTGGGATAGGATGATAGCTAAAATGAAGGCACAATTCTTACCTAATGATTATGAGATTCAAGTGTTTAGAAGGTTGCAGAGCTTGAGGTAGAAAGAGATGGATGTTGTTGCATATACTAAAGAATTCCATAAGTTGGCAATTAGGTCTGGACACATGGAGAATGAGAAAGAGAAAAAATTTAGGTATTTGAATGGATTGAGGTCTATAATCCAAGATAAAATCATCCTCACTACCCCCTGGTTAGTAGAGGAATGTTTTCAAATAGCCACAAAGGCTAAAGAGAAGATAATTAAGAGGCAAGATAAACAATTAATGGGCAGAGGTAAGAATTTCAAGGGTAGAGGTAACTTTGGGGGAAGGAGTTCTCAAATAGGACCAAATGATCAAAGCATGTCACAAGAAGGTAATGGAGAAACAAGAGGAACCTTTAGAGGAAGAAGGCCTAGAGGCAGAGGTATATTTAATGGACAGGGAATGGGTTCAAATGTCTTCTCTAGAAGATGTTACACCTGCAATCAATATGGACACCCAGATTGCCCAGAACAATAGGGTACAAGCACTCAAAGTGGAGAAAGAAGGACACAAATTTTCCATGAAGAGGAAGAGGTGGAGAGTGTAGGTTCATCTTCTCTCCATTCCAAGCCTGAGATTGTAGAATCATTGATGATTAGGAGGACACTGATCAAGGTACCAACTTCAAATGAACCCCCTCAAAGGAAAGATTTGTTTTAGACTACATGTAAGACACAAGGGAAGGTATGTAAAGTCATAATTGACTTTGGTTCAACTGATAACATTGTCTCCTTCGAAATGGTAGAGAAGCTTAAAATGAAAAAGATACCTCACCCTAACCCCTACAAGATTTCATGGATTAATAAGGAGCAGAAGGTGCTTGTGAATGAGCAAAATTGGGTAGAGTTCTCTATAGGACCTTATAAAGAAAAAATCCTTGATGACATTGTACCCATCTATGTGTTCCAACTACTTCTTGGTAGGCCCTGGCAATATGACCGAAAGGCTCAACATGATGGATTTAAGAATGAGTATAAAATTGAGAAAGATGGTGTGACAATCATTGTACAAACCCTAGAAGAAGATAATAGAACAGTCCACCAAGGTCCTAGTGTGATGGTGTTCAAAGAGAAGGAGTTCCTAAAGGATCTAAAGCAAGAAAACATTGGTTTTTCCATTGTAGGTAAACCTACTTCTAATGTAGCAACAGATGGTAAGGAGGAGGTCCCTAAGGAAGTGAAAAATCTACTCAACAAGTATGAGAATGTTGTGGTGAAGGAGCTACTTGGTTCATTTCCTACCATCCATTATGTAAGTCATCATTGAATTAATACCTGGTGCAAGTCTCCCTAATAAGGCAACTTACAAGCTGACACCTTAGTAGAATGAAGAGATAAATAATAAAGTGCAAGATTTGTTGGATAAAGGTTTGGTGAGGAATAATTTGAGTCCCTATGATGTACCATTAGTTTTATCAGCTAAGAAAGATGGTGAGTGGAGGATTTGTACTGATTCTAGGGCCATGAACAAAATAACAATCAAATATAGATTTCCTATACCCCAGATGGAGGATCTCATGGATAGTTTGGTAGGGGCATGCTATTTTTCCAAGATAGAATTAAAAAGTGGCTATCACCAGATAAGGATCAAGGAGGGGGATGAGTGGAAGAGAAATTTCAAGACCAGTAAAGTTCTATATGAATGGTTAGTGATGCCCTTTGGGCTATCCAATGCTCCTAGCACATTCATGAGACTCGTGAATGAAATGTTGAGAGATTTTATCAAAAATATTTTTGTAGTGTACTTGGATGAAATACTTGTATTTATTAACACAAGAGATGATAATATACAACATTTGGACAGGGTATTAGGAAATCTACATGAAGAAAATTTACTCATCAATCTCAAAAAGTGTGAATGGATGAAAGAGGAGCTTGTGTATTTAGGCTTTGTGATTTCAAAAGGAGCCTTAAATATGGATCCCAAGAAAGTTGAGGCCATTCTTAATTGGCCTACACCCAAATCAAGAGGAGAAGTCAGAAGTTTTCATGGGTTGGAAAGCTTCTACCGGAAATTCATCAAGGGGTTCATTCATATAGTGGCACCGATGATAGATACTATAAAAGGAGAGAAGAAGAACATATTTCAGTGGGCCCAAGAGGCTGATCAGAGTTTTGAGTGCTTGAAGACAAGGGTGGCCCAACAACCCATCCTTACAGTCCTTGATTTTTACAAGGTCTTCATCATAGAGTGTGATGCAAGTGGATTTTCCATAGGGGTAGTTTTGAGCCAGGAAGGGAAGTCGATTGTTTTATTTAGTGAAAAACTCAATGATGCTAAATGAAAGTATTATACTTATGATCTTGAGTTGTATGTTATGGTTCATTCTCTTAAAAAGTGGAGGCATTACCTCCTCCCAAACGAATTTGTTGTATTTACAGACAATCATGCTCTTAGTTATTTGAACAATCAAGATAAATTGAACCAAAGGCACATGAAGTGGATGGAGTACCTACATGCATACACTTTCTCTATCAAACACAAGAATGGACAAGAAAACAAATTTTTTGATGCCATGAGTAGAAGGTCTATGATGGTGCAAGAGGTGCAACTTCAAAGCATGGGGATAGATTCCATCAAAGGCATGTATGAGCAGGATCAAGACTTCAAAGAAGCATATTATGTTTCTAGTTAGTCCAAAGGTAATTTTCACAATGATTATGTTGATTTTGTTTTGCAAGATGGTTTCTTGTTTAAGGGGGATCAATTGTGTGTCCCTAAGTGCTCTATGAGAGACAATATAGTAAAGGAAATGCATTGTGGAAGTATGAGTGGGCATTTTTTTGTCGATAAAACTTTGGAGCGGGTTAAGATGTTTTATTATTGGCCTAGGATGAATGTTGATGTAAAGAAGTTTGTAGAAGGATGTGGAATTTTTAAAAGGGCCAAGGGAATTAGTTCAAATGCAGACTTGTATCAGCCCCTACCTATTCCAAAATGTCCATGGGAATCTTTGAGTATGGATTTTGTTCTAGGTCTACCAAAAACACAAAGGGGAAATGATAGTGTCTATGTAGTAGTGGATAGGTTTAGTAAGATGGCACATTTTATTGCATGAAAAAGAACTAATGATGCATCTCACATAGCTAGTTTATTTTTCAAAGAGGTTGTGAGGATCCATGGATTACCTTTAAGCGTTGTATTAGATAGGGATTTAAAGTTCATAGGTCACTTTTGGAGGACCTTGTGGAAAAATTTGGGAACTAAGTTGCAATTCAGCTCAACATACCATCCCCAAATGGATGGTCAAACAAAGGTTGTTAATAGATCTCTTGGGAACCTATTGATTTGTTTGACAAAGGAGCATGGTGAGTCTTGGGATGCTATTCTCCCTTGAGCAGAGAATGCCTATAATGACTCTAAGAAACAAAGCATAGGAAAGAGCCCTTTTGAAGTGGTATATGGGATGAATCCCAAAGGTATCTATGAGTTTAGAGACCTGAGAGACATGGAGAAGATAAGTGTAGCAAGTGAGGACTTTGTAGTTGCTATGAGGGACATCCATGATCAGGTAAAGGAGAACTTGAAGAAAAGTGCAGATAAGTATAAATAGAAATAAAACTTAAGAAGGGGAGATGTTCAGTATAAGGTGGGTGACTTGGTGTTTTCTCATCTTAGGAAGGAAAGGTTACCTAAGGGATAATACACAAATCTAATGATGAAGAAGATATGACCCTACAAGATAGTGCACAAGTTCGGTCATAATTCTTATGAAATTGAGTTGCCTCATGAAGTTTCCATATCTCCTATTTTCAGTGTAGTTGATTTGTATCCTTTCAAAGGTTTTGTGAATGCAAGATTTGTTGTAGGTACTGAAGGTGCTGAAGATGATGGATGGGTCAGAGACCTACCTCCTATCCAACCACTAAAACTTGAAAGCATAGTTGATACCAAGGAGGTCAAGAGAACAAGGAATAAGGTGTATAATGAGTATTTAGTCAAATGGAAAGGTATTTCAATTGAAGATGATCAATGGATGACTGAGGAAGATATCAAGAAGCATGGTTCTTTTGTTAAGGACCTCATTTCATTTGGAGGATGAAAAATTTCCCTCCCCGGTAGAATGGTGCAAGAGCACCTCTGAAGTTTTTGATATGTTTATATATTTGGGAGCCTAGTTTAGGTGTGAACCTTTTTTATGGTATAATAAGGTCAATATGACCATTTTTTGATGTAATTCATGTGGTGTTAGGTGTATAGGATGTTGGTTTTCAAAATATTAAAAAATATTGTAATTATGGTAATATTGCATTATGCAATTTGAGAAATTTTTGGGTAAGATGGAAGTTGAACAGTCACTTCTTTGAATTCAGTGAGAAACCAATGGAATGTGATGCCAAAATGTTTAAAAGGCCTCTAAAAGCTTCGCTATAGGTGGGCTTATGAGATTTTTGAAGATTCAATAAAATAGTGCTCTATTTCTGTGGTGTTTTACTGTGTTTTTTGCATTTTTTGAACTTGTAAAACTTCATAGAGTGTGCCATTAATGTGAGACTGGTGTGATTACATGGATTAAGGTGTAAGATTTCATTTGAATCCATTTGGAGTGAATTTCATCTATTTTGGTAGGAGATACAATGATTTTTTTGTAGGTTGCTTGATTGACAAGGGTTTCTTAGGGTTTGAAAACCAATATGGAATTTTAGGCCATTCCACTATAGGGTAGTGCTACAAATTGGTGGAATGGTCCTGTTAGATGTGTGTGTTAGGATTTTGGAGTTTGCATGGCAGGGTGGTGTTGATAGGAGGTCTTTTTGCACATGTCTAGCTTGACAAGTTGGAGTCATGTCAAGCATGATTTCAATGAAAATTTGAAGAAACAACAAGAATAGTTGAAGTCCGATGGAAACCAATGGTGAAATTGGTTGTTTGGTGACTAGTTTGTGAAACCAGTAAGGTTATTTCAGTAAGGAGAAAGAGATTCCAAAGACCACCTTTGGAAAAGAGGCCTAATTCAGCCTAGAAACAATGTAGTACGTCAGATTTGGATGGGATGCTCCAAAACAACCCTTGGAATGGTTTGGATATGTTCTTCTACACCTTAAAGAGTATCTGAAATAGGAGGTGTTCAATACTAGGAAAGGATTGGATGAGAGGTATAGTTTAATAAGTGTGTCAAGAGGGCTATAATAAATTAGGTGGACTATTGAGGGAAGGCACTTAGCACAGAGGTGGAGATCCCTAAAACCAATTGAAGTCTGATTGGAATTGTCCAATATCACCTTGCCTTGTATTAGTGAGTTAGAGCTAGAGGTTGGGTTATACTAGTGATACTAGGACAACTTCCACCTATAACAGAGAATTTCCATGTTGAGGATATTACTTAGCAGGAGCAGGATATGCCTGACATGGGCATGTAGTAGGAGCATGCTCAGGAGGAGGAGGATTTGGCTCGAGAGGAGAAACATATAGAGGTTGACATAGAGGTGGGACTCAAGGATGTGCCTATTCAAGGAGCCATTAGTGATTTGGAGGAGGTAGAGGTTAGGGGATAGGATCCATAGATGGCTATAATGCAGACGTAGATACAAGCACTCTAGGCATAGGTGCAGGGTCTATAGGGTCAGGTGGCTCATTTGATTGCTAAGTGTGATATGGCTACCATTAGGATGCAGAGGGTGGAGGAGCGGTCACTCTGATTCATTGAGATAGTAAGTGGATCCAATGTAGATTTTTCTCACACCTTTTATTGGGATAGCAAAGAGGCACAATATTATCGATATCTTTATGAGGATATGATACTGCCATCTCATAGGGCACTGAGCTACACATAGATCTAGAGCCATAGGATATCACATTCATGTAGGTCATAGAGAAATGGAGGAGTTTCAGGACCGAGGACATCACCATACCATAGAGATTAGGAGCAATCTAGGCCCTCGAGATCAAGACCAAGGTGTCATTGCAAGGACAGGAGGATAGGGTAGCTCAGGCTAACCCAATTTTTGTACTGCATATTTTGGACTTATGTGTATTTTGATTGAGCCCACAAGCTCCATTGTTTATAGCTACTCAATTTTCTACTATGACACATTTTTTTGATATATATGAGATACATCATTTTTGGTAGCAACTACATGATGTGTATGTGTTATACACATGCTTCTATATGATGTTATCTATGTTATGCATTTTATTTCTATCTGATGGTTCCTATATGATGTGCATGATGGATTTATAATCTATGCTTCTAGTGATGTATCGATGGATACACATGATATTAATTTATTCTTATATGTATGAAATGATGTGATGTATGGATATATAATGCTTATGATTTATGATTGTATATTATACTCATCTGATCTATATGTAGGATGAAATTATATGCTTAGGACATGTTATGCCATATTTTGTATGATTCTATGTGGATGATGATTCTAACATGTAATGTAGTTCTATCTATTTTTTTGTATTTTTATGTGATATAAATGACCTATGATGTTGTGATGATGTATATGATTTTCTAACATGATTATGGATGTAGGATGATGTAACTAATGCATTTTTTTTGTGTGTCATAGCATGCCATCTAGGTGACTGCAAGGACTGATAGAAGAAATATTAGCAAGAATAAATAATTAGTAAGGAGTGAAGAACGGTTAGATGGACCTTCCATCCAAATCAAGATTTATGTATGATTGATAGTAATTGAGCTTTCATTAGTACATTTTTTTATCATCATATAGCATTTTATTATGGGACAAGTAGATGTATGCACACCAAAGCATGAATTGTGATGACACCTTTTGTTTCCATTTGCCTAAATATATGGATATATGGAAAAGTGGATATACGTACACACCAAGTTAAGACAAACCTTGGTGACATTAATATCTATTGTCAAATATTTAGACACATCAACCAAGAATTTCCCAGATTCATACTAGTAACAATAGAACCTTGTTGGAATATGTGAGGAAGTATTCATAGGGCATGCTAATCTTGATGTAAGAAAGCGTTATCTGACCTTTGACTTGCATAGGATGTTTTTATTATGCCAAATGGGACCCCAATCACACAAGGACCTTAGTTGCCCTAGTCATATTATCAAGACAAACCAAAAACATAAATCAATAGAAACAAACGTCATGATCCATCATTTTTGTTCTAATCACTTCTAGATATCCTCAAGTATCATAGGAACATGACATAAGATAAATAATATAAGACTTAACTAAACCAAATGAGTCCATAACTATTTAGATCTTCTTTTCCAATGATATGTGTTTGATACGATTCAAAAGATTGTGTCAAATTTAAGGAGTGAAACATTTCATGTAAGATGACTAGTTTAGTTTCGATAATGCAACAACCTAGAAGATAAATGATTTTTGATAAGATAGGTAATGTTGATAGATACATAGACAATTGATCAGCTAGGTTGAAGGCTAGTTTGGTAGTTTCATCTATTATTCTAGGATTTGTTAAGTTTAGTTTTTGTAATATGTTCCATTTGTGTTTTACTAGCATGCCAATTCTTGACAAAGGGTAGTTTTATTATGGAATTTGGATTGTGATAGATGGAAAATTTATTATCACGGGACCCTAAGGGACAAACCTAGGCCTCGGGGACTCATCAATGATGACCTTTCCTACATATACACATAGAGGCTATGTATTTCAATTATTTAGAGTGATATTAGCACATACTTGATTTTTAATAATGTTTGACTTTTTTGACATTTTATGACTGTTTTGATTTTTTCAAGGAATATTTCAATATTTTTGGATTTTTCAAGGAATATTTCAATATTTTTGGATTTTTCAAGGAATATTTGATTTTTTTTAGTTTTATGAGATAATGTATTTTGATACCATGTCTAAGATACTTTTAAAACTCTAGGTCAAGGATTCCCCCTAGTCAGGTACAAGACCAGTTATTATGAAAGGGATGAATATAGTAAGTGGTTGATGCTAAATGTTAATCATTCTCAGGCCATGAGAGGGGTGAGAAGGCTTTATTATGAAGGAGCCTATGCAAAATTTATTATGATGGAATTTGATAGAATAGTGATAGATGGTAGAGTGGTGATCAAATACACATGACACATATTTTCCAAGTTTTGACCATGGTACTTATCCAAAGCACCACCAAAATGGTTTTCACTATAAAATGAATTATTTCTCTTTTTCTTTTCTTTCTTTTTTATTTATAAAATTGCACAAGGTGCTTGTTTTACAAGTTTTCATTAGGGTGATATTTTATTGGAATTCAATGGTGTTGCAATCATGGTGGACGATCTTTAGGAGACACAAGCTAGTGACCAATAGATGGATATGGATTGTATAAAATGGTAGATGGGGGATGTGATATAGTGGAGGTAGGAGGAGATAAAGTATGATCAGCTAAATGTGCACTACATGGACCATCATACTTCCCATAAAAAAGATATTGGACAACCAATGGATTAGAGCACAATGAGGGGTCATCATCAAATGTATGTTGAGTGACATCACTAGGATAAATATTATGAGATGGTGGATTAATGAATGTAGGTGGATCCGATAGATTGAACAGATTGTGGAATAATGAGGTGGATAGAAACTTTGGATCAACAAGCTCATATCATGATGGATTTATTTTACATATTCCCTCAATTATTGTGGGTATAAAGGTATAATTGAAGATCATTTTTTTCTTATTTTGGCTTTTGGATTTTAATTTTTTCATGGTTGAGTGCTTTTTCTTTTTTCTTTTTCTCAAGGGACTTTTATTGATCTTTATTTTTCTACTTTGACCTTGTATAATTTTTTGATAAAGGCTTTTTATTTCTTGACTTTTGGCTTATAGCCTTATGCTTTTGTTTTGAAATGTGCTGATCCAAATCTAAGAGATAGATGAAACTGTATGAATTCGATGGATTGGAAAAGATGAATGATACATGTATAGGTTGAGAAATGTCATCAATTATTTGGAAAGAAAGCTTAGTAGAAGTAACATCTATAGATTCATACTCTAGCTCAGGATGCTTGAGAGAAAAATATGGTAGTCCATGCAGTGGACTAGAAGGAATATAATCCTAAAATGAAAAAGTATGATCTGGGATATACTCCATAGGATCATTTTGGAAAAGTGGGTTATCATAGATGTCCAAATTAAACATGTAATTATCATGAACATCAAATGATGGGGATGTGGTGGATATTGG
>CM021101.1:809224549-809326992 GCA_007115665.2 Sequoiadendron giganteum | reverse complement strand
ATTTCCCAATTAGGTCCCTTAAAGTACAAGAGAATGAGTCAAGGCTTCCTTCAAGATAGAAAATGTTGTGGCACAGTCTTATGTCCACTGGAATTCAACATATTTGGTTAAGAGAGTATACAAGGGTGTTGCTATTTTACTGAAGTATTTGATGAAATGCTCATAATATCTTGCATGTCCCAAGAAAATCCTAACATCATTTTGTTTTGTAGGTGTGGTAAGATTAGTAATTACCTCAATTTTTGTAGGATCTACCTGAATTCCTTTGTGGGAAATGTGGTGGCCAAGAAAGACACCTTAATCCTCCATCATCATGAAGCACTTCTCATTGTTTAAAGAGATATTTCAGTCTTCACATCTCTATAATAATTTCTGAAGATTCTCCAATGCTTCATCAAAATCTATACCATAGGTGGTAAATTCATCCATATAGATTTCCATTCAGTCAAAAGAGATGTCTGGAAATATGTTGATTACTACTCTCTAAGAGGTTGCAGGTACATTGCATAAACTAAAGGGAAGTACTAAATAGACATATGTCCCCCATGGACATGTGGAGGTTGTTTTCTCTTGGTCCTCAGGTGAAATTTGAATATGATTGTAGCCATTGAATCCATCAAGGAAAGAGAAGTATTGCTTTCCTGTAAGTGAGTCCAGTGCTTGATCTACAAAAGGAAATAGAAAATGGTATTTCTTAGTATCAACATTGAGTTCCTTGTAATCAATACAGACTCACCATTTTCCTCCCTTCTTGGGCATAATCACCAATCGGGACACCCACTTTCTGTATGAGATAGGATAGATAAAGCTTGCATCTAGAACCTTTTGAAACTTTTTTTTGACAATCTCCATCCATGTAGGGTTGATTATTATTTGTGGTTGTTTGATCAGTTGACAATCATCATTGATATATATCTTATGGGTGAAAATCTTGGGTTCTAGGCCTTTCATATCATGATAATCCCATGCAAATGCATTTTGGTGGGCCTTCAACAAATTTACCAATGACAGTTGTTGTTTTTCTCCCAATTTCCTGTTAATATTCAAATATTTTCCCTCGAACACTTGTACTTGTGTAGTTAACTCTATCATAGTTATTTCATGAATGCATGGTACCTTAAGTTCATATGGCAGCATTGTGTGGAACATTCCTATTTTTGCAGGAAGTTTTTCTACAGGAAGAGTGGTTGTAGGAAGAGTGGTTTCATAAAGTATGTCTACATAAATAGTGGCTGCAAGAAAATCAAGTAGAGCAGATAGAAGTGTTTTCATGGGATCGATAGAACTAGTCGCATGAGAGGGTGGCACCTCCTCTATCTCACAATGGTTCTGAATTATATTAGATAGCACTTCATCTTCATCTTGAAGCTATAGGAAAGGGCTTCTACCTAACATCATAAGTTGTGTCACAGAGTTAGCTTCCTCGGCCTCTTCACCTACATGTGGCCATATAGGATTATCCTCACCATGGGATGGCTGGGTAGAAGGATAAAGAACAAGATTTTTGGTATTCTTGTCATTAGAAATGGTCATGTCACCTAATCAACATCCAATATAAGTGTTTATTGTTGCTAGCCATGGCCTTCCAAGGATGGTAGGATATTGTCCTAGTGTAGCTTTAGGAGAAAGAATCATGAAGTTGGTTGGATACTCCAAAGAGTCTAGAATCACCACAAGGTCCTCTACTATGCCATCAGGCTTGATAGTGGAACTATCAGCAAGTTTCAAGAAAATAGGAGTTGATCTCATACTTACAATGTTTAGTTGTTGCAGGATTTCTTTAGTCATCATATTTATTTCTGCACCCAATTCAATCAAAGAATTCTTTATATGTGTCCCATTGAAAATAACTTCAACCATAGGACTACCTGGATCATTGTACTTGGGGATAATTACTTTTCCAAGCATGATATCAACCAGTTGTCCCACTATACGAATTGTAGTTGGGTCTTTATTTTTCATGCCTGGCTTCTTGAGGCATGCTTCTTTGATTTCTTTTCCATATATAGGGACATCTTTTATGACCTCGAGTACGAGTATCTGGACACATATATGATTCAGCTGGTCTAGAATGTCAAAAGTGGTGTCTTCCTTATCTTTCTTTTGTTTGACAACTTCCAATCTTTGGGGGAATGGTCATTCTTATGTCATTTGTTTGGATAGAACCAATTCAAGATTTGTAGGTGCACCAGAGTGAATGGGAACATTCAGAGGTTCTTCTTCTTCCACGGGAAGCTCAATGATGATGGGTGTGGAAGGAGTTGGCAAAGTAGTTCCTGAACACAAATGTATGTTACTTAAACTCATAACATATGTAAGAAACTGATTAGGATCAAAAGAGTATGTAGGTTGTTGTTGTGGTTTATTAGTTGGGTTAGGTGTGGGTTGGGCTAGTAATTGAGTGGGTTTATTCATATTTGGGCTAGGATTGGCAGGGGAGGTATGATAGTAGGTTTCTGAGGTTGAGAAGGTGGTTGCATGTAAGCGGTTGTCTGGTTTGTCCATTGTTGTCCACCTCTCCATTGGGATATTTGTTGCCAGTTTCCTAGAGGTGGTTGCCAAGGTCCTTGAAATTTCTTCCAATTCCCATGAGGTGAGGCATTTTGATAATTGGGCCAAGAATTTGGAGATTTACCCCAAGAATGTGGTGGATATCCTCCATAGTTGGATGGACATGGAGGATCCCACTTGTTACCAGATGAACATGAATTAAAATATGGCCCAACACAAGATAGTGGTTCTAGTGGCATACCTTGTCTTGGAGCCCATGGGCTGTTATGTGCAACAAATTAGACTTGATCTTCTTTAGTTTGAATTGGTTTGAACTCAAGTGGAATTTTCTTTCTCTCAATGTTAGCTACCATCTTGCATCTACAATCCTTCTTTTGTCTACAATGAGGGTAATATTTTGTTAGCATTGCCTCTGCCTCCTCATGTTTCTTCTTGGCCTGACGTGTATCCAGGTGAGTAGCTAGATTTTTTATGATATCTTGCTTGAAATTTGCCAATAAGTGAGTAATATCCATCCTTGAAAGTCCACTGGTGGATGACTTACCCATAGAGGATTGGTAAGCTCTCCCTTTCTTTGAGGTTGACATCTCCTCCTACCATCAGGTCTAAGGCATCAGTGTAGCTTTAATTAATTCCTCTCAAGAAAATAATTTTTTGTGAGTCTTCATTGAGTGTATAGTGTGGAGATTTCTGTAAACAAAACAAAAACCTTGAAATGAAATCTTTCAGGCTTTCATCTTCCTTTTGCTGCATTCTGAAAAATGTCTCCTCCTCTCATATCACTTCTCCTGCAATAGTCTTTGTATTTCTTAAGGAAATTAGTTTTCATGTCCTCCCAAGTCTCCACAATATCTCTACCAAGGCTCATAAACCATCTCAATGCATCTTCTTTCAAAGTGGTAGGAAATAGCTTAAGCCTGTGGGCATTAGTGGTATAGTCATAACTTCTACAAAGTCTATCAAACTCAAACAGGAATGTATCAAGACCTTCTATGACAAGTCCATAGAACTTAGGAAGGACTGAAGTAGGGATATTTTTGAGGTTGTCTACTTCATTTTTTTGATCAATGGGAAAAGGAAACGCTAGTTGGTTCTACCTATTAGGCCTATGTCCATTTGCATCAACCATGCCTACTTGATGAATTTCTAAAGTAAAGGGTTCTTGAACTAGATTTTTATCTTCAAGGGAAACTTCAGAATTGGTTAAGTCAAGAAATATATCAAAAAAGGGGTGCAGCTCTTCTTCTTCTTCATTTTTGGGCATATTTGGAAGCTCTACTAGTTGAAATGGTTTTGGATTATTAGGAAAGAATCTCCCATAAGCATCTCTTCTTCTTCTATGCATGCGGTATCACTCAGCATTAGCCAACTCACACAAAGAATTGGTGAAAGAATAGTGGATCATAACTTCTAAACACTAAGAGAAAACTCTAGAAAATACTACAGCAGAAAGAAAACTAGCAATGGCTTCAAAGAACTCCCTAGTTTAACACCATCCCCGACAATGGTACCAAAAATGTTGGCCTCCTACAATGATCTTAATAACTAATCCTTTACAGCTGTGATTCAGAGATTGGACATCTGATTTGAATATCCATTTTAACCATCATGAAGGTACATTTAAATTGTCAATCCAGTGACTTGAACTTTAAATGGGTTAGCACAGTATGTGCACTAGGAACTTCAAATTAGTCATCTTCATTCTACAGCTAAGAAATATTCAATACTGAAATTAAATTGGATGGAAAGGAACAAAGTAAATGTTGAACATCACTCAACAATTAAACTAAGTTGAACATGCATGACATGAATGGAAATCTGAACAACAAATAGGGAACTACTCTATCTGCTTTGGCTGTAGGAACAATCACAAAATGGAATTCTAGTGGTTGCAGGAACAGTCAGTGCCAAATTCTGAACTAAGTACTAAAAACAACTAATAACTAATCTAAATAAACTAAGGGATAGATTACTCACCAAGTGGGCCCCCTTGGATGAGTATCCTCTCAAACTAATGTAAAATCAAATACTTAACTCAGAACTTCATCTTATTCATTTGGTAGTACAATTAAAAAAGAGTAGCATGTTTGGAAATGCTTAGTGTACAATCAGATACAACATCAATAATCAGCAACTCGGTAACCTTCCGAACTCCCAAAGAAGGAGAATCTGAACCTTATTTATCCTACCCACTAAATAGGGTAGTCAACTCTCACTAAATAGGAGGACGCCATTTAGGGAAAGCAGAGAAAATAATGGAAGGGTGGCTACACATACAAGGAATCTGATCAAACATACAAGTCCAAACACAGACTCAACACTATAGTAATTCTTATAACTACTCAACATCGTGTGAGACCAATATAAGGTGGTTACATGTGGCTAACATGGGGAATATCCATCGTCGTCCTTTAGTTGATCTTCAAACGCCTCCTCTGCAATGACCAACTGGCAGTTGCATTCCTCAAATTAGTATCCTCAAGTATGTCTACATGGAAATGTTAGTATGCATAATAATTGCACATCTATAACCACCTTAAAGAACATTCATCAACCACATGCAAAATTAATATAGATAGTCCACATAATAAGCTAATGTCATTAAAACTGACATAAATGGAATTAAACCCAATTTCTATGGTTTGAGGGAAACTATATAGAAATATCAACATTTAATATCAAATTCCATGTCAACTTCAGCAAATAAACTATAGATTCTACCCAAATTTGGACCAAAAACGAGGCTCATTACTAATCTCGCGCAACTCCTGCAAAAAAAATTAACACTCTATCAAGGCATTTTCATTTCCATTCTACATCATAAAAAATCCTCTAAGTTTGTCTCTAAAACTACAACGCGCCACAAAAAATTTTGTGACCCACTGGCATCCAAGACCAAACTGACTAATGATAGTGCATAGGTAGGATGCCAACATGACCAACAAACCCTAATACATTGGTGAGATGCCAGTGCATCTAGTGGATGTTGTCGTGTCGACTAGACGCCTGTGCTACTTGAGAATGACAAAAATGACAAGTTAGGGAGAAAAATTTTGTGTACCTCATTTGGTGTGCCGCCCCTCGCCACATTGGTGTGTAGTTGGTTGATCCTTGGTAGCCTGAGATCTCATCTATAAGGTATTTTTTTGA
Source organism: Sequoiadendron giganteum (assembly GCA_007115665.2). Taxonomy (NCBI): domain Eukaryota; kingdom Viridiplantae; phylum Streptophyta; class Pinopsida; order Cupressales; family Cupressaceae; genus Sequoiadendron; species Sequoiadendron giganteum. Next base: position 809,321,331 of record CM021101.1, on the reverse strand, counting down.
TAACTTTATGGAAATTTCAATAACCTCCTCATAGTGAATAGTGAAAATGATTCTTCCCTCAATCCATGTGGGAGATATATAGCCCATTTTTTCCCATTTTTCAATGTGAATATTTCCTTTCCAACCTTCCTATTTTCACCCCACCTAAATAGGGTCAAAAAAAGGAGGGGGCATATACTCACTTCTTCATCAAATTTTTCTTCTATGTCATCAAATTTTTCTTAAGCATTCTTCTGGTCGTGGTAGTTGTTGGTTATTTTTAAGAACCAATTAGATCTCACAAAATATCTATGAGTTTTCCACACTCAATTCTTAAATACTTGAGAGACAGTTGGCCAATGAATGAGATGAAGCTTTATCACTTCTTCTCCTACACTTCGAGCTCTGCAAAACCCGAGAGGGTAATCCCACAACATATATCTTAAATGCAATTTATCAAATTTACCATATGTTGTATGACAAAGCAGATGTATTCCCATCATAGCCTGAAAGATGAAATCCTTCAAGAAACAGGCAATTCCTTAGAAGATTCTAATACCAAAAGCCGAGAATACCACACAATACAACAGGTAATTCAATTGGAATGTATTTATAAAGATGTTCTCAAATCAAAGACTAGAACCATAACAAATGTATTCAAAACTTTCAGACTAGTGCCTTATCTTAGGGTATGGAGTCAAAATAAAGCAAACTGAGCTGTAAGGTAAATTTAATCCCAGCCATCCATGAATTTAGTGATATTGCATTACAATTCACATATCAATACTAAAAACCCATGATTACCTACAAATCCACTTAACATTCACGTAAATTCACATTCTAACTAAAGCATTCTAACAGATTTATTAAACCATAACTATAATCAAAACATATTTCACTGTGAAAGACAATGTAAATAAATAAAACAATCCTTGATCATATTTTCATCAATAATCCATGTAAATATAACAATGGAGATACAATGGAATCATAAGATAAGCATATTTGCTTCAAACATGCCTGGAAACCATACAATTAACAAAGTTAACTCCCTTAACTCATAACCTAAGACCTCGACTCCAACAAAATATCTCTATGCTTATGATTTGCAAAGCTCTCCTCTAGAATTCAATAAAAGAGCTCTACATATGGCCGCGAATTCCCTTTTATAGAAACAAGGGAGAAAAACAAGCTTCGGGCCAGTATGTACACATGCCTCATTTCTATTGGACTAGTATAACACATATTCCCTTTGCAGTTATATTTACATCTCTAAATGGAGGGAATATACGTGATACATAATATTCATTTGTAGTAGCCAATATAACCACCTTCCAAAAGGCACCTTGTAGTATAATGATAGCCTTCATACTATTGTAACCTCTTTTTTCCTTCAAAATATCTGTAGGGGAAAAGGTGAGTCATCACCTTGATCAACATCAACAGTAATCGTGGTCAACACAAGTCATCATTTGTTTGTCATATCTCAAGTTGAGGAGAAAACATATCTTTATACAATGTAACTTCTAAGGCCAGACCTGTACCATACTTGACCAAGTATATGTATTCTCCTGTTATATTCATAGCTCCAAATCACCAATGAAAATATTCTTCCACAACTCATATTCTGCATCTAAAGGCCATTTGAACCCAATAATTTGATCCATTATTTTCTTGTATGGGGAATATTTTATCATTATAGAAGCCAAGGATGAAATATAACTTCTCAAACGCATCTTTCAACATACCAATATCAATTTCCTTACAAATGTATGATGCATGAGATGCAATGGTTGCTTCAATCTGATCTCTCCATGCTTGGATGGGTTTGATCCCATCATGTGTACCCTAGATATCAGGAAACAATGTAATATCTACCTCATCAAACTTGGCCTTGAGCTCTTTTATTTTTAAATCCACAGGAGTAGCATAACCTTGAAAGTTCTTCTCCTTAATCTCAACAATAAACCTCTAAGTTGGGACAACAGCTAGATAATTGTCCTCTTTCTACTTGGATCCAACTATCATAAGCTTTAGAATCTCAGCCTTGGGAATCCATTTATCTAATAATGGAGTAGCCAATTCCCTAACCCTTTCAGATAACCTTATTGATTGTATTATTGAAGCATAATTTGAATAATACTATTCATTGTATTCTAGATTTTCTTATTCATATGCTTCAAAATCGTGTGAAAAATTTCAGAATTAGTTTCATACACAGCATTTTGGGCTTGCTAAAGCAATTCCTTGTATTCTTTAATTTGGAGAAGTAAGTCCTCCTTGGTAGGTTCAATGGGTGGGGCTGATCCTGATATGCTTGGTTCCTCAACCGTCAATGGCTCTTGGCCCATATTATAAGGCATAATTGACAACATCTGCTCAGGTGAAGGAGGTGGGGAATGAGTCCTAGGAGATGTAGGTGTTGCATGACCTGATCAAACTAGTCCCTGAGACTTAAGAGTCTTCATTTATTATTTTAACAATGTTACCTCTATTTCGAGCTCATCAACCCTTTGTTGACTCAAGTTGTACTCAATAATAAACTCATTATATTTACTCTTATATGTATCTCTTTCTTTGGTGAGGCTTTCCACTATCTCCTTTGTGAAATTAGCAATATTGATAGTCATATCGGCTTCCTCTAGTGCAGGAGTATAGGCAACCATAATCAGTTGGCCCTTGAAATTGGTCGGTTCTACTATAATGGGTTTCTTAGAGCCAAGAGCTAATGACCATATGGCTAGAGCATCCCATTCCTCACTAAAAGCTGACCCTTGAAGTACCAACCTAGCCTCCTCCTCAGTTTGGAATAATGGTCTCTCAGCTCTCCTTAGTATATCTAAGACAACAACATTAGCTATATCCCACTCAGGCAGTAACAAAACACCACTTTTTTGCACAAGTGACCTGGCCTCATCTACTTTGATGTCTTTAAATTTCTTCTTCATCTTACTCCTTACATTGGCTTGTATAACCTCCTCTGAGAATTCAGGGTGCAAAATTCTTTCCTTGGCCACCCTTTTAGTGTACTCTTGAACACTTTCCCTCCACACAAAGCTTTTAAATGCCTTAGTCTCAAGAAATAAATTATCTTCCATGAATTCCCTGCAGGTATCTTGTCTCAAGTCATCTACATTACTCAGGCCACTTAGATCTTCTTTACTTAGCCTAAGGTCACCCACTCTGGAGCTTGATGCCACTTCTCTTTGGGGAGAAGGCATCCCTCGTTGCGTATCTTTAGGGGTCACCAGTATATCATCTTGATCAGAGTCAGAATAATCAACAACCCTGCAAACCTAGACCTTCTACTTCTTGGATGGGAGTTGCTCTGATGGAAGAGATTCCCTAGGAGGTGAATCAATATCAACAACAATGGGAGAAGACTGCTTAGGAGGTGATGGCACTGAACTATGAGGGGAAACCGCTCTTGACCCTTCTGATGCAGTCAGAGTTTGCAATTTTTGATGCCTCCTTACCCTATCATTCCTTCTAGAATAGATTCTCAATTTTGGTTTTGGCTAATAAGGTATTTCCTCAAGTACTACCATAGGATCCTACTCCAGAGTCATCGATTTTCCTTTATCTACCACTGCATGCTCTGCCTTATGATACCCACTATATTCTCAAAATTATGAAGAACAAATTCTCTTCTACTGAAATCACACACAATGTTGGGCATAGGATCGTATTTGAGATCTTTCTTTGTAGCTTGCTCCATCATCTTTTGGAAAGCCAAATATTTTGTCTTTCTCTCTTCTTGTTCAAAGAAATCTATGATATTTCTAATGACATCCTCAGGGTAATAAAAATTATGTATAAATGGAACACTCCTATGTGATTCCTTCAAACTAACAATAAAACCCTTTGGATCATGATTCCTTGGGCATACTGTTTTCAGTTGATAAGGTGCCAGGAACTTACTCAAATCCTTCCAACCCCCTTTTACCATCACAAATTCAGCAAATGTTTTCCATTTAGGGAATAATGAACCATTCATTCATGAATCTAGTAGATGTGATGTCTTCAATGCTCCTAGCTACCTCAAAATTTCAATAAACCCCAATATTAATGGCACATCCCTTGGAAAAACATAAGGGTTCACAGGAGTGCCATATACTCTAAAAATAGTAGTATGAGGGTAGGCAATTATATTGCCCCAATTATGACTCAAATTCAAATCATGCCTCTACTCCATGGGCCTCAGAAATTCATGGATTTCCTTAGGAATCCTAAGTGGGTTATAGACCAAAAATTTCCTTAGCCTTGAGGCAAAAACATTGTTGAACACCACATAGTCAAACTTGGAATCATCCTTATCCAAAATTTGGGTCCTATATTGGATAGGAAAGTCAATGTTATCCTCCTTCTTTCTCATTTTCATGTCTTTTCCAAAAACCTTCTCACCCCTAAATAGGAACATATGCATTAGCAGAGAATACCAAAAAGAACTCACTGGTTCCTTGTCCTCCTTGAGTGCACTCAAGCCTCTGTGCATCCTATCTAACAAGTATGTGGCATAATCATAAACCACATTATAGGTTGCATGTTGGAGGTGCGCAACCATATACATGAGTTATGTAGGCATGGTGGATGGTTCATCTATGCCAAGGATTCGGTAGAGAGAGTAAACCATTTTCTTGAAATAATTAGCAAAATACCTCATGGGGAAAGGCTCCTTTTCATCCTCTCCAATCTTGATTTGTCTCCTTATTTTTCCTTTCCCAATAGAGGTAGTGTGAATAGGAAATAGTTTTGTTCTGAAGAGAACATTTTTATTCCTATACTCCTCCCTAAAAACATTTAGGTCAATTGGGATCATACCCACATTCCACTCGTGTAGATTGAAAATATCTGCAATTTCCTCCCTAGTTATTTTGACCAACTCTTTACCCTCATATGACGTGACTACTCTTGAAATAGGGTTGTACATTGGGGCAATGTCCTTCAGTAGATCGGAATCCATGTTCACATTCTGTACCACAAATTTTCCCAAGTCTAACCTCCAAGGATTGCAAACAAGGACACCCAAATTTCTATTCCCAAACCAATTCTGAAATCATCACCACCCAAGAAGCGGAAAATTTGCATCCCTGATACCACACATCTTATCCTTCAACACTTATTGAACCCAATAGCCATAAAAAAAATAGTTCCCTCAGCCTTTTTTCTTGTAGAGGGTTTTAATTGGTCAATTATGTCTTGGAAGATATTCCTACTTGGGGTTGTTGAATCAGATGCTTGGGTTTTGGGTGCCATAGGTGAAAAAAAAATACAAAACAAGTTGAGGTTCTAATAGAAAGACATGAAAAACCTAACACCTAGGTTCATATATTAGGACACCGCCTATGGGATGAAATTTTATGGAATTCGACTAGGCCTACCACTTATCAATGCATACCCAAACCCTAATAAAGCAAGTAAAACAAAAAAATAGCTTCTAACAATATATGTTTTCCCTAATTCAAGCCTTTTCTCCTTTTTTAAGAAAAATGACATAGAGAGAGTTTTTTCTCTAATGGATTTCTACTGGTAGGAAATCCCAATTCCAGTCACAATGAACTTCGCAAGATGTTTTCTCGATCTCTAGGGTACCTATGAGTCGCTTTCAATCTTCAAGTGTGCGGAAAAATAGTTTTAAATGCACTTATGTCATTGTTAGATGGCTCTGGGTGTATTTATTGCAATTACTATTTTCTCACACAAAAGGCAATGACTATTACATTTGCAATTCTGATTTTAAATCATATTCGTAGATCTAATCTTGATGTGGCACATCGAACAATCCTGATCAAGCCAAAAACCATTTGAAAACATGTCACTATCATTCAACATCCTATTGATCGATGAAAGTTTTGCAAATTAGACACCAAGTCATTCATTGGAGGGCCCCATAGTCCTTTAAAGCCCTACCAGAAAAAAGATACACACGTCATGATTGTGCACACCATGCAACAAGTTTTTAAATATTATTTTAAGGCATGCACGGTGTGAGCTCAACAAATCAGATTTGATCATATCACTTTATTCTCACCATTGATTCTCTAGCTCAAGTAGATCAGGGGCGATGGTGGAAACTAGGTCCCGCATCTTGTAGAGGGACACATGTCACAAGCATGCAAGCCACACAGTTCTTCAAAGATGGATCATTTCAATCTTGCGCGGTGTGTGCTCACGACTAGGATTTAATAGTTTGAATCTAATGGACCTAATTTTTGCACATGTGATTAAATTTAATCATAAAAAAATGAGCCACAATTAGGCTAATGAGCTGCAACCCTTGAGTGAACACATTTAAGACTTAGGACATAAGTTGATTTTACGAAATATTTCTAGCCCGACCATAGGAAGTGTTGGGTCTCAAAAACATAGGTTTGAACCATGAGAGGTTTCCAAACTCTCACAACGCTTTTGGCCAACGTACAAGGCCAATTCATGCAATTAAATCCTCTTCTCTTTAGGTTTTCCTAGACCTAGGTGGGTGCACCTATGTGTATGTTGCAGATTTGAAATATATTTCCTACTCAAACAATCTATTCACAATGGCAAATGGAAGTGAATAGATAAAATCATGACTGCTACTACTGCATAAAAGAAAGGATTTGAAAATGCTATTTTATATGAAATCTATTCTCCGGGTTGTGGTAGATCAGTGCCTTCTATCCAATGGGCAATGGAGTCAAAAATCAAAAATTATATGTGTTTCCCTCTTTGGCTTAATTCTTAAATCACTGTGACTTGTTTAAAAGAATTTAATTATGACTTGTAGACACTAATTAATTAAATAACACAAAATGGGAATACATTTTGATGAACCAAAAATATACTTGATATACTAATTTAAATGATAAAAGATCTCAAGTTGGAGACAACCAGATAAAGAATATAAATTAATACAATATAACAACTGAACACCAAAATGAATTCACCAGTTTAAACATTTTCTCCATTGATCTGCTTCAAGAAAAATCTGTACATTATTTCCATTTCCTAGTTTTTATTTTCTGCAAAAATCTAACTTCTAACTCCTATCCCCCTTTCCAACTAGTTTTTTCAATTCATATATACAAAATATCTCAAGGGTCGTGACCTTTCACTTTCCTATTACAACCGCTTGTATCCATTGATAGAAAATACAATATTTAATTGAGTTGCCTTATCGAAAAATTAAATATTTCGATAATAATCCTGTCATCATATAATTTTTATTGAGTTTACCCCTTGTGTCTTATCACTTTATGTGTTGTTGTGAAGTTTACCCCTTGTGTCTTATAATTTTGACTGGTCGCGGTATCGCGATGACAGTCACTGCTACTTCCTCCACTGTTAACTTCTTTGTTTACCGCCTTATCGTGGTCTCGCATTCTTCACCCTACGGTATTACAGTGGCCTTCAAATTGTTGTCTCACTGTCTATCTCTTGACCACCATGATATCATGGTCTCCTCGATGATTTTTTATGGTTGTGTGGTGATTGCTTTCATCTGCCACCTCACCAATTGTCCATGTTTCACTATGCTACCACGACCTATCAGTTTGCTCCCCATGGTTCCGTGGTGATCGGATACTCACTGCCATCTCCTACCACCTCACCATGATCAATGTTTATCCCTTCGGAAGTATAGCGGTTTACCTGTCATGGTCTATTCCTTTCCTCTATCAACTGCCACCACACTACCGCGATCACCTGCTTAACTACCAATGGTACCACAATAACTGATCCTTACCGCTTCCTCGTTGTTTTCATCCCTTCCACCGCATCACTACGGGATCCTCGTATATCGGTGTTGGTACCATGGTATCCACTTTGACTATTTCCTCTACCACTTACCAACCATTCACTAATGCCCATCGTGCTACCGCAGGTTCCTATCTGACCATATGTGGTTGCACGGTAACCGTTTGCTAACCCCGTTGATTGTCCACCACATAACTATCAGCCTGCCAATGAATGTCTGTGGTGCAGTGGTAAGTGCTATTGTGACTACCCTTAACCACTCACCATGATACCGCAATCCACTTTGAAAAATGTCGTGATAGAGCAGTAAACGACTATGTCCATGAAAAGTGAGAAATATGGCAATGATTATAGGATGTTTTGATTTTTGAAAGGCAGTGAAATTAATTTTTATGAAAAGATAGGAAAATTATGGGTTTAAATGGGAAAAAAGGCCTTATAAATTTAAGGGAAATTTGGGTTCTAATAGTGGCTCCTGTTGGGGATGAGTGATTTTGAAAATCACTGCAAGAATCTAGAATATCTTTGGGAGAGCAGACCAAGCAAAGGATGGAAAAATGAGAGATGGAAAATGGAGGATGGGAAAATCCTACACTACTATACATGGAAAGAAAATAGATTTTTCAATAAGGGCACTTTTGAGGTTGTCCATGTACTGGCAAGTCCCAGACCCAATATAATTCCTAAACTACTGTGTATGGAAAAGAAAGTTTAAAGAGGTTTACTAAGAATTATCCATGCACTAGCAATCCTTAACCCTATGCAATTCCTCAAGAGAATAAATGCTTCAGGAACTGCCCATGTACCGGAAACTCCTGCTCCTCTCTAGACATGTTCTACAGGAAATAAGATTCTTCACCTCCTTTACAAGTTATCACAAAAGGACCCAACCATAAAGCTTCAAACTTGCCATGCTTCCCCCTCTCCTGACACCGAACATTCCACATCAATACTAGGTCATTTTCTTCAAATTTTCTCTCCTTGGCCTTTTTATCAAAAATATATATCATCTATGACTACAATTTCACATTCAGCTTCTGAGTCATTCTTCTTATTTTATCAAGTTCTGCAAGTTGCTCCATTATTTCCTCCATTGGTTCAAGAATATCCAATTCTTCTTGTAGAATAAAATTATAAACTGGCAAAAGGTTTTGCAATGGAATCCTGGCTTGTGTCCCATACACCAGTGCAAATGGATATTTTCCAATTGCCTTTTTCACTATAATCCTATCTTCCCATACAACCAATCTTAACTTTGAATCCCATGCCTTCTTATTTGTATCAAGCATCCTCCTTACTATCTTAAAAAGACTTTTATTACTTGATTTTGCTTGGCCATTGGCTTGTGGATGATATGGGGAAGAATAAGAAACATTAATGCCATATGTTTTGCAAAATTCTCTAAACTCTTCAGATCTAAAAAAAATTCTATTATCTATGATTAATCTGATTGGGGTGCCAAATATGGTTATGATATTTTCCATCAGAAACTTCACCACCACCTTGCTAGTTGCTTGCTTAGTTGGGATAGCCTCCACCCATTTTGTAAAATAATTTATGGCCACTAAAATCTATTTGTGTCCTCCACTTGATCTTTCTTGTATTTCTCCAATGAATTCAATTCCCCACTGGTGAAATGGAGCATCAACCTGCAAAGGTCTAAGTGGCAAGGCTCCTTGATACTTCAAGTTCCCCAAAAATTTCAAACAAGCCTCACATTTCCTCACATGTGAAAAAGAGTCATTGAACACCTTAGGCCAATAATAACTAGCCCTGAGAATTTTATGTGCAGTGGTCTTAGCAGAATAATGGCCTCCACACACCCCTTCATGCATTTCACTCAAGACATATTATGCCTGCGACTCATCTAAACATAACAGCAATATACCATCCCTATTCTTCCAGAATTAGTCCCCTTCTATAAAAACGTACTTAAAAGCCTACAACTTCAAAGTTCTCCTTTTATTATCATTCAAACCCTCAGGACACTTCATGTGTTTGAGATAATATATCCCATTTGTAAACCATGGAGTATGTCCAATACTTGCAACAACCTCTTCCTTACCTTGTACATTGCAGATTTGGTTTCCTTCAATATTTGTTTCTACCATCAGCCTTGCCAGACCCTGTCCTCTTACCAGTTTGGTAATTTGAATCTCCATATTGAACTCTTGAATTTAATTAATCCATCTACATATTTTCCCTATCACTTATGTCTGCACCAAGATATCCTTCACAGCTACATGTGGGACATAAGAGATTACCTTAGCTCCAACAAGATAAGGTCTTAAAGCCTTTGCTTCCTTGATCAATGCATAAGACTATTTCTCCATAATGTCATATTTCAATTTTGACCCCTGCAAAGATTTTCTAAAAAAGGAAACGGTTTGTTCATGGACTTCATCATTCTTTTGTAACATGACAACAACTATGGTATGAAATGAAGCAAAAGAAAAAATTTGAAACAGCTAAGTAAAATCAAGGGACATTAGGATAGGGGCCTCTTTTATAGCTCTTTTTATAAATATGAAGGAATCCATGGATTCAACACTCCAATCCAACTTCTCTCCTTTTTTCAACATCTTAGATATAGGTTTAACAATCTTAGCAAAGTTGGACACAAACCTTCTAACAAACTTAATTTGGCCAAAAAATGATTGGATTGCTTTGATAGTTTTGGGAATTGGGATTTTATCTATGGAATCCACTCTTTCAGGGTCTATCCTAATCCCATCCTTTGATACAATATGTCCCAAAAGTTTACCCTTTGTAACAAAAAAATGACATTTTTTAGGATTAAGACTAATACCATATTCCAAAGCTTTGATGAAAATATTTTCCAGATCTCCCACATGATTCTTTGCCCTTTTGGAATAAGCAATGAGATCATCCTGATACACCACTATTGATTTCTTCTATGGCGTTTCTCCTTGATGTCAAAAATGCCCTGGGTTGGTGCCTTGGCATTTCACAGTTGATATTTACTATTCATTTGATTGGCACATTTACTTCATTGATTATATTATTTGGTGGTTTTGATATCTTGGCTCCATGTGCAGATCTCAGTTTGAGGTATTATGGCTACAGGTTCATTGTTCCATTGGTCAAGTGATATGTTTATGGTCAGTGACGCACTTAATTATATGTTCTTGGTATGTATCAATGTTCTATTGGTTGATTAATTATGGCTTGATCAATTACAAGCATATTGATATTCGTCAAAGTATTTATCTCTTCACAAGGTATTGGATAATATTTGGCACATTATATTTGGTTATAATAAGGTGGCTATCATATTGCTTTTAGTTGATATCTCTTGGCTTTGGCCATTATCCTTGGCACACTATAGCATTGAAATTCAAATGTGATGGCAATTTATTTTTTTAATGGTTATCAAATTGATATAATGCCCATCGGCATGCTAGAATTTGGTAAGACCACGGCTTCAAAAGGTCTTACCGCGGTACTACTGGTAGTTAAGCCACTGACCGTGGTAGTGTGGTGGAAACCGCCAGCAGAAAGTATAACAGCTATCGCTACATTGCGGGTTGTCATCAGTTAAACCGCGGTAGTGCGGGTAAACAGTCAGTGGCAAGCAAAAAGGTATTGCTACACCATGAGTTGTCAGGAAGTTAACCGTGGTAATGTGGTGGAAACGGCTAGTGGCATACAAGATGCCTACCACTACACCATGAGCTGTCAAAAAGTTAACCTCGGTAATGTGGTGGAAGATTTTAGTGGTTTGAAAGGTGCTACCACTATACCGTAGACTGTTAGAAGCTTAACCGAGGTAGCATGGTGGAAACAGTTAGTGGTTAACTTGGACCTAATGTTGTACCACAATTATTTTGCAGCGAGACTACGGTTGGGAGGTAAATGATGTGGTAATAGTTAGTGTTAGCTACGGTTGTACCGCAGGTAGTTCAAAGGGTGGTTGCGGTTGTGCGGTAAGGAAAAAAATGTCAATTTATTCCTGTCAGCATCCAAGTCATTGATATTTTTTGCGGATTTCAAAGTGTATTATGTGGTTTCGATTTATCAATGTTTGTCCTTTTGGACTCCAAATGCTATCATATTATGCAAAGGATTTCATGTGGAAAGTAGGGAAAATATTTATGCTTCATTGTTCGAGGGTTTGGAACCCTACTCTGGCCGCCATCATGATAGTTTGCATTCGGCTATTTCATTGAGAAATTTGTAGGGTTACTAAACTTTGATAGCGTATAAGGAAGAAAGGAAGACCTTGACAATGGTTGTTTCACCTGTCGATCTCTTGCCATCAGATGGAAGCTCAAATGGGAGAAGAGCATGAGCTGCTCTGTCTCTTCGCAGACCTGGTAAATCTCTAATGGGAATTTTTTATCTGGTCTTCATATGTACTCATTTATTTATCCTTGCAAAACCATTACCCTTACAATCAAGGTTAATATGGTATAAGTGTTTTCTTCTATATGGAAATTGCAGAGCTAGTTTATTATAGATCTTATGTTGTTTTTCTTTTAGCACTGCTTGTGCAGGTTGCTTGAGAGAACAGGTTTTAGTTTGCCTTCTATATTTGCACAATGCTTGAGTACTCCTATCAGGAGACCTTACTCAGATTGATCCTTCTCTTATGATCACGGTAAAATTTATCATTGTTGCTCAATAGTAGCATGGTAACCTAATAATCATCTTTTTTTTATTCTCTGAAATAGAAAAACGAGAAATTATTGTAACCTTCTTTGAATGTAATGATGAAATCTGTAATCAGAAGAAAACGGAGAGATTAGGGCTCTAATATAAAGGAAAAACAAAAAGAGAAAAATGGAGTTAACTATTTTTCTATGACAATCCATGAAAATGTATAAAATCAGAAAGTGAGTGTTAATTGATGCTGAGAAGAACAATGAGAAATATTTGAAACAAAAGGGAAAACTTGTGATAATACATCACAGTGCTGTATTGAAAAATGTTGAGCTCTAAGATTGAAAATCTGAAATATGAGTTGATAATCAATCTGACTTAAGGCTTGACAATGGCTCAAATTCTGAAGGTTCATTTTGGAACTTTGAGGATTTTAGTTATTGTCTGTCAAGAGGCACTTGATAGATAAAAGAGAAACATAGAGATCCTCTATATTATTGTATGATTTACTAAAACACTAAAGGGGTTGGTGCTCCTTTAGATTGGTGTCTCTAAATGAGGGGTTGGTGCTCCTTGAAATTGGTGTCTCTAAATTAGGGGTTGGTGCTCCTTGAGATTGGTGTCTCTAAATGAGGGGATGGTGCTCCTTGAGTTGGTGCTCAGAAATTAGCCTATAAGGCATTGTAAGTAGTGGTTTTTGAAATTAAGCCAGTTAGGCAGTTTAGGAGTGGTTTTTGAAATTAAGCTAGTTAGGCAGTTTAGGAGTGGTTTTTCTACCCCAAGAGGGTTTTCCACTTGGTAATTTTTTGTGTCTCACATTTGTGTGATTTATGTTTATTTTGCATACTCCTTTCAGTCATTTATGTTATTGTTCCCATTCAGTTGGTCAATGCTCTGATACTTTAAGGTTGTTTAGAATTTTAAAATCAATTTTCTCAAGTCTATCAAGCAAATTTAGATTGTGCAAATCTGATGCAAAATGTCTTTCATAAAGTGAATTAAATTCTACATTTTGTGCTCATTATATGAACGCTCAAATGTTTTTCAAAAGAAAGTCAAAGTTACATATTATGAATTTTTATAGTTCTGTTGATAAAGCACAACAAGATTGTTCATAAAGATTTAATAGAACAATATCATCTGATTCTTTTAATATGGCTTGTAAATGTTAGTCAAGTCTCATGTCAATCTGATCTAAAGTGTCAATGATCACCTACTTAAACAAATCTGTCACTTTGAGTTAAATGAGTAAAAGTTTCATTATACCTTCAAAGTTAAAAGTTTAAATTACTCCACTCTGATTCACTCCCCCTCCCTCTCAGAGTGAATCCACTTCCAACAACCACCATTATAACATTAATTAAATTTTTAAATGCCACATTCATGGCTCTTTGAAAGGTAGCTCCTACATTTTTGAGACCAAATTCCATTCTTACATAGACATACATTCCCCATGGTGTAGTGAATGTTGTCTTGTATTGCTCATATTCTCTGAATTTGACCTAATTATATCCAAAAATCCATCCATCATTAACAATAACTCACATCTTGTTACTTTTTGCAATATTGCCTCCATGTTTGGGAGAGGATAATTATATTTTAGGGAAGCAACATTAAGATTTCTGAAATCTACACACAATCTTATGTCCCCATTCTTCTTCCTAATTGGAACCAAATTTGAGACCCATGTTGAATGTCTAATAGGTTTAATAATACCTCCATCCTTGAGCTTTGCTAGCTCCTCTTGCATCTTAGGTTCCATAGTTGGGTCAATAGGCCTATGCCTTCAAATCCTCATAGGACCAAGCAAACACATGCCTATAATTTCTCAGCAGTGCAATCAGCATTCTCCTTATGGTTGGGCTTATTTTCTTTCCAATATAAACCCTTTTTGGTGCTAATTCATTTCCCATATTTATTTCTTCAATATCTTCTTTCTTACCAAGTGTCTACTTCATGAGAGAATGATCACTCCCATCATACACTCTTTCCAAAGCTACAAGCCCTTTAGGAAGCTTGTTGGTTTTTAGCTGCAAAAATTCCTTCCCAAATACAATCTATTTCCCATCTACTTCATTCACAAAAGCATTGAAATCAATCTCCTATGCCTCATACTGATCTATATAATGAAGAAACTTCAAAAGGTCAGTATCATCATTAAAAATCTGCCAACTATATATGTTGTTAGGGAAAATGGGTCTTTTTTTGAATTCAACCTAAGACACTCCTCCCAAAGTGATATCATCCCTCTTTAAAGCTACATTAGCCCAAAAATCAGCCATCAAATTTTAGATTTATCTATCCAATCAATTGAAAATGCATCAAATAGTTCCATTGTATCCTAGACAACATTTCTATATTGTTTCAGTCTCTTGTTCTTTGCAGCGTACTTTGATCTAACTTGTGACACAACTAGCTCAGAATCTCCCAAGATACTCAACAACTTAATCTTATGCTTGACAACCACGTTCAAACCAATCAGCAAGGATTCATACTCAGCCACATTGTTTGTACACTCAAAATCCAACAAAAATGAATATTTAAACATTGTACCTTCAGGTGATATGAAAACTACCCCAACTCCATTACCTTCTTGGCTACAAGCCCCATCAAAATACATTTTCCACACACCTTGCTGACTTCTAGAAAAAATTCTATCAATTGGGTCAGTATTCACTAATTCTGGCTGAGACAATTCTACTTTGAAACTCCCTAAATCCACATCACACAAAGCAATTAAGTTGTTCTCGAGGAACACACTCAACAATCTGATTTACCCTTGGTTCTCTATATAATTTTACTTCTTCACCATTAATTGGTATTGTGGCATATGATAAATCAAATTGTACATTACCTCCAACTATTATAGTCCATTGTCTTGACAAAAGCATTCCAAACTGAGGAGGTGTATCAATCACAGTTATATCAATATTATAGGTTTCCTGTGGGTAGGCTACTAATTTCACTTCTACATCTTTCATAATCCCCACAACTGGGACATGCCTACTATCCATGGCATAACATTTACCACCCTCAATATCTATCCACATACCAAGTTGTTTCATCACCCCTACTGGCATGATATTTATAGAAGCACCTGAATCTATCATGCAATTTCTTACCAATTTACCATTTATGAGTAGGGTGGTAAAAAAATGGATCAACTTGTGGTGTATTCATCAATGCAAAATTTAGGAAAACTTTTGAAACTTTTATCTTTCCTTTCCTTTTGTTCACAGTTTATATTTTGATTCCTCCCACTAGATATTAATTGAATAGTACTTTCCCTATGCTCTTTAATTTTCATCATTTGAAGTAATGGGACATAAATTTTTACCTGGGATAAAGCTTGCATGAAATTAAAAGATGTAGTTTCAGCTCTGATCGCCTTCTTTTCTTTTGTCAATTCTCCTTTGTTCTCCTCTTTCTCCTTTTTGGATGTCTGATCTATCTTTTGTTTGTCCTTGGGAAATTCTTTACTTTCTTCTTTAGGGACATATTTTTGTTCTTTTTTATTAGAGTGCTCATCATTTGTCTTTTTTGATATTTCATTGGACATCTTTTTATCTTTCAAGAATTTTCCTCTTGGAACACCTTCATCCTCATTCACTGTTTTATTTCTCAACCAATACTTGATTTTGGCATGTTCAACTACTATGATATTCAATCTTTTAATTTCTTCCTTAGTTGGTCTCCTCACATTTCCCCTATTAGTCTGATATGATGTAGTAGAAGGACTTTGTTCATCATCACTTTTTTCATAGTCAGAAAAATATGTTGTTCTACCATGTGACCATTATATTTCTGATGATCAACATTATATTCATATCCTCCTTCTTATGAAGATGAATACCCTTTCTCTACAGAGTGAAGAGTATGGGAAGTTAAATAGATATTATGGTCTTCTTCATTATTATTTTCTGCTATTTCTTTTCCTAGCACTAACTAAGCTACAACACAATGCTCTGAAGAATGTGGTAGGTCACAAACTGAACACCAAGGACTATTATCAACCAAGTATGTCACTCTCTTCTTCAAAGGATCAGGTGTCTCTTTATTTCTCAGCCTATCCATCACTAGCTTTCTGTCTCTCCAATTTGTATTAGAATGCATGTCATGTAATCTTGGCCTTTCATTTCTATATGTGTTTTCCTGTTTATTTGGATGAGCATATTGAGGAAACCTTGGGTTATCCCTCTTAGCAATCATCCCTGTAGCCTTCCTATTATTTTCAATAGGGAGTGCTATCCTTTGAGCTTCAGCTAAATTCCTAGGAAACCTGCTCCTAAGCTCATATCCAGTCTTAGGATCAAAAGATTTTAAATAAATACTCAATGCAACAAGATCAGCTAATATGGATCCAGGAGGTATCTTATTATGCAACTTAGAAAACCTCTGTTTGAAGGCGTAAGCTGGCTCATTTTGATGCTTTTGAATATTGACCAATTCATGTGAAGCAAATTTTGGTGCATATCGATTTCCATACTGCTCAAGAAAATGTTCATAAAACACATGAATAGAAACAACAGAGGTTGTTGGAAAAACATTAAACCAATCTCTGGCATCTTCAATCAGTGACATCATAAACAACCTCATTTGCATATCTTCATATTGCATATCCAAATCTTGCATAAAAGAATTAAATCTCCTTAAATGTTCTTCAGCTGTAATCGCGCTACTTCCTGTGAACTTAGGAATGAGGCTTCTCCAACTATTGTCCATAGGATAAGGACATATTTGAAATCCAGCCAAATTAAATTGCCTAATCATGGTTGTGTATTATGGAGGAGGTGGATTTTGGTATTTTTGATGTTGGTACAATGGATTATTATGAGACATTGCCGAATATTGTTGACCTTGTGGGGGCATGTGTTGTTGATAAGGGTGTGGTTGAGCACCTTGATGTTGTGGTGGAGCATTTGTGGATCTATATTGATTCCTTGGCTGATATTTTTGGGCCTCTAGGGAATTTGATGGGTCTTTATTATTGTTACCCTTCCTGTGAGGTGGCATGTATTTATGCAAATTAGCCATTTGAGTATTGAACTGAGTTTTCCTCAATTTTAACTCTTCAAGTTCTTTGATTGCTTGGAGCCTTTGCTCATATTCTATTTTGGCTCTCTCCACTTCCTATCTCTCATGTTCCATTCTTGCATTAATTTCATCTTGAGCCATATGTTCATAGTTCTCCTCAGAGGCTGCTCCATAGCCCAAGTCCATCTTGATTCTCTTCAAGAAATGCCATTTTCTGATCATATTCATGTTGTCTCTTTTCCAATTCAGCCATGAATTCCTTAACCTTCTCAGGGTCTGGTCAATAGAAAGGATTCCTTTGTTCCTCAGGAGTATGAGGTTCTCTAGAAGGATTGTTTTCGTTTTCCATTGAACCATATGAATTATGTGTCTCTAATGGTTCTTTTGATGTTTTTTTTTTACTTGTTGGGCCTATATCATCAGTCACCTTCTTACCTTTATCATTCTTTTGATTCCATTTATCTTTGTCATTAGGACCATCACCATCTTTATACAAAGACCTTCTTCCTTGCATGTTGTGAGCAATTGTGATATTCTGAACTCTAGGATGATTCCTTTCTGATGTATATTTCACTTTATCAGTTTTAATGCACTTGTTCATTTAGAGTCGCCACTCACTTTCTCCAAAAGTGAGAAAATTCTGTAATTTATTGTTCCCAATGGAGTCCTTTGTAAAATACTGACTCTATGATGAAGGCTCAAGTTTAGTTTAATGCTCCCTAGTAGAGTCGCCAAACTGTTGGGTCTCAAAAATGCAGGTTTGAACCATGAGAGGTTTCCAAACTCTCACAACACTTTTGGCCAACATACAAGGCCAATTGATGCAATTGAACCTTCTTCTCTTTAGGTACTACTAGACCTAGGTGGGTGCACCTATGTGTATGTTGCAGATTTGAAATATATTTCCTACTCAAACAATCTATTCACAATGGAAAATGGAAGTGAATAGATAAAATCATGACTGCTACTCCTACTGCATAAAAGAAAGGATTTGAAAATGCTATTTTATATGAAATCTATTCTCTAGGTTGTGGTAGATCAGTGCCTTCTATCCACATAGGCAATGGAGTCAAAAATAAAAATTTGTATGTGTTTCCCTCTCTGGCTTAATTCAAGTTGCTAGACACCTTGAAATTCTATGACTTGCATATAATCACTAGATTCATGACTTGCATAAATTGTGCTGGAATACTTCTTAACCTGGTTCTTCTTTAATTATCCAAAATAAACCATTAAATCACTATGACTTATTTAAAATAAATTAATTCTGACTTGTAGACACTAGTTAATTAAATCACACAAAATGGGAAGACATTTTGACGAACCAGAAATATACTTGATATACTAATTTAAATGATAAAAGATCTCAAGTTGGAGACAACCAGATAAAGAATATAAATTAATACAACATAACAATAGAACACCAGAATGAATTCACTAGTTTAAACATTTTCTCCATTGATCTACTTCAAAAAAAATTTGTACATTATTTACATTTCCCAATTTTTATTTTCTGCAAAAATCTAACTTCTAACTCCTGTCCCCCTTTCCAACTAATTTTTTCAATTCATTTATACAACATATGTCAAGGTTCATGACCTTTCACTTTCCTGTTACAACCGCTTGTATCCATTGACAAAAAATAAAATATTTAATTGAGTTGCCTTATCGGAAAATTAAATATTTTGATTATAATCCTGCCATCATATAATTGTTATTGAGTTTACCCCTTTTATCTTATCACTTTATGCGTTGTCATGAAGTTTCCTTTTATACTTACCACTCTACCATGGTCAACCTTTTGACCGGCCATTGTATCGAGGTGATAGTCACTACTGCTTCCTCCATCGTTAACTTCTTTGTTTACCACCTTACCAAGGTCTCACATTCTTCACCCCATGGTATTACGATGGCCTTCAGACCGCTGCCTCACTGTCTTTCTCCTGACCACTGCGCTACCGTAGTCTCCTCGACAACCGTTTGTAGTTGTGCGGTGATTGCTCTCATCCGCCACCTTGCCAGTTTTCCCTATTTCATTGTGCTACCATGACCTATCAGGTTTCTCCTTGCTATTCTGCGGTGATCGACTACTCACTGCCATCTCTTATTGCCTCACTACGGTCAGTGTTTATCCCTCCAGTGGTATAGCGATTTTCCTATCATGGTCTATTCCTTTCCTCTGCCAACGGCCACCGCACTACCACAATCACTGGCTTAACTTCTAGTGCTACCACAATAGTCGGTCCTTACCACTTCCTCGTTGTTGTCATCCCTTCCACTGCATCACCGCAAGCTCCTCGTAGACCGATGGCGGTACCGTGGTAGCCGCTTTGACTATTTCCTCCACCACTTACCAACCATTCACTAATGCCCACCACACTGCCGCAGGTTCCTTTCTAACCATCTATGGTTGTGTGGTAACCGTTTGCTAACCCCGTTGCCTGTCCACTGCGTAACCATCGGCCTGCCAATGACTATCTGTGGTGCAGTGGTAAGGGCTATTGTGACTACCCTTAATCGCTCACTATGATACCGTGAGCCACTTTGAAAAAGGCCACGGTAGAGCGGTAAATGACATTGGCCATGAAAAGTGAGAAATATGGCAATGATTATAGGATGTTTTAATTTTTGAAAGGCGGTGAAATGAAATTTATGAAAATATAGGAAAATGATGGGTTTAAATGGGCAAAAAGGCCTTAGAATTTTAAGGGAAATTTGGGTTCTAATAGGAATATTTTAAAATAATCAACAAACAAGCAATGACCGACAGGTCCATGAGGAAGGGGCCGATAAAGGCATGGGCAAGATGACTTAAGTCACAACTAAAGCGACCGGCAACCTAGTAGAGCAGGTCAACGCAAAAATATAATACAAGGATTTAAGGCTTTGGCAATTTTTAAACAAGGGTATTAGACCTTAAAACCCTAATCCAAACTTGTTAAGCATAGGAGTAAATGACCATTTTAATCATGGAACCGGCTTAAAATGACTCAGATTTTAAAATCTCTATCAATGGCTCTAGCTCAGGGATACATACCCCTAGTGGGTATGGTGAGAATTCAGATCTCGGGTTGAAGAAGACTAGCACAAAGAGAAACAAAACCAGGACCTGTTCGGACAAGACAAGGAGACAACAAGAAATATATCCCATTTTAAGAGAAATAATACTTTAAGAACTATCTATGTACTACAAGTTCAAGCATTTCACCTATTAAGGACTGCAAGAAATAAGAGTCCTCTCCATGTGTATCAACAACTAGAAAAGGACCTAGCCACAATGGATCAAACTTCCCATGTTTACCCTTGTCCTCCATCCTTGCATTCCACATTAAGACCATACTTCCCAACTCAAAATTCCTCTCAATGGCCTTCTTGTCATACAAGTGTTTAATTTTCAATTGCAACTTCTCATTTCTCTTATAAGCTTCTCGCCTTGTTTCATCAAGCTTAGTCAATTCATCCATCCTATGTTGCATTTCATCACAAATATCATTATCATATTCTTGGACAAATTTGTACATCTTTAGAAAATTTCTATGAGGTATTTTGGCCTCAACTCCATACACTAGATTGAAAGGAGGCTGCCCAGTGACCTTCTTCATCATAGTCCTTTCAGCCTAGAATGCTAGCTTTAACTTTGAATCCCAGGATTTCTTATTCTTTTCAATCACCTGCTTAATAATTTTCATCAAGATTTTATTACTTGATTTGGCTTGTCCATTCCCCTGGGGGTGATACGGGGATGAATAAGAAACGTTTATGCCATACTGGTTGCAAAAATCAATGAACGCTTTAGACGTGAAGCACATGACACTGTCAAAGACAATTATTTTAGGAACACCAAACCTACTCAAAATATTATTCATCAAAAAATAAATGACTACTTTACTAGTAGCTTTTCTAGTAGGAATAGTTTCAACCCATTTTGTAAAGTAATTAGTTGAAACCAATATCCAAGCATGTCCTCCACTAGACTTCTCAGAATTATCTCCAATAAAATCAATGCCCCATTGTTGGAAGGGGGCTTGTACTAATACCAGTCTAAGTGGTAAATTTATTGAGAACTTTAACTTGCCACTGAACCTCTAACAAGGGTCACATTCCTTACAAACCTATGTGCATCTTTAAAAACTGTGGGCCACCAAAATCCTACTCTTAATATCTTGTGGGCAGTTGTCTTGGCCATGTAATGACCTCCACACACCCATTTATGCATCTCAATCAAGAGATCTTTTTCTTGGTCTCCATCCACACATTTGAGTAACACACCCTCAGGGCTTCTCCACCAAATTTCACCATCAATGATAACATATTTTATTGCCTGTAGATTTAGAGTCCTTCTCTCATTGTTAGACAAACCCTCAAGACACTGCATGGTTTGTAAGTATTCAATAATTCTTCTATACCACCCATAGTTCTGCATATCACATATAGGTGCAACATTTTCATACTCAACCTGGTTTACCTGGTTGGCTTCCAAGTTTGTCTCAACCATCAATCTAGCTAGACCTTGGCCTTTTACCAGCTTTATGATCTGAATGTCAATGTTGAACTTTTGAATTATGTTGATCCACCTGCATCAACGACTTGTGGTCTCTTGTTGGGTAAATATATCTTTGATTGCAACTGTAGGAACATATCCTATGATAGTAGCTCTATTCAAATATGGTCTGAAATTTTTAATAGCCTTAACCAAGGCATATGCATGATTTTCTATGGCATCATATTTCAATTCGCCTGCCTACAATGATTTGCTAAAAAAGGCAACAGGTTGTTCAAAACCTTCATTATTTTTTTGAAGTAAGACCCCTGCTATAGTATGGAACGAAGAAAATGTGAATAAATAAAAGGGCTTTGAGTAATCAAGGGATTTAAGGACACGTGCTTCCTTGATAGCATCCTTAATATCCTCGAAGGTTTTTACAGGTTCTTCTTTCCATGATACTTTTTCTCCTTTTTTTAGCATTTTGGAAATAGGCCTTACAGTCTTAGCAAAATTGGTAACAAATCTTCGTACAAAATTAATTTGTCCAAAAAAAGACTGAATGCCCTTCACATTTTTAGGTTGTTGAATCTTATGAATCGTTGCCACTCGTTCAGGGTCAATTTTAATTCCATCCTTCGAGACAGTGTGGCCTAGCAATTTTCCTTCTTTTACCCTGAACTGATATTTCTTGGGGTTCAAAGAAATCTCGTATTCTAAATCTCTAAGAAAAATATTTTCTAGGTGAGAGCAGTGATCCTCTTCTTTTTTACTATGAGCAGTGAGGTCATCTTGGTATATGGCATGGAAGAGCTCAATAAAATCAGCAAAGGCTACATCCATAGCCCTTTGAAATGTGGCACCAACATTCATCAAGCCAAAAGGCATCCTTGCATACACATATGTTCCCCAAGGTGTAGTAAATATAGTTTTGCACTATTCAGATTCTCTCACCATAACTTGATTGTATCTTGAGAACTCGTCCATCATTGAAAGTAGTTCACACCCTATGACCCTCTGCAACATAGATTCCATATTGGGCAAAGGATAGTTGCCATTTAGAGAAGCCACGTTAAGATTCCTAAAGTCTAAACATAGCCCGATATCACCATTCTTCTTCCTAAAAGGAACTAGATATGAAACCCATGATGAATGCCTAATAGGCTTGATGATCCTAGTGTCTCTTAACTTGGTAAGCTCCTCATTCATATTTGGTTGCAATGTAGGGTTGATTGGCCTTTTTTTTGTTTGAATGGTTTCATATCAAGCTTCAAAGGAATTTCATGTTGGAACAAGTCTTCCCTATATGCCTTAAGGTCATCATATGACCATGCAAAGACATGCCTATACTTTCTTAACAAGGCGATCAACATATTCCTTACATGGGGTTTCATCTTTTTGCCTATATACACCTTTTTAGGGGAGTTTTTTGTCCCTAGGTTTATCTCCTCCAAGTCTTCCTTATTGGAAGGTGTTTTCTTTATATTTGATTTGTCAGGGCCATCAAAAACCATTTTTAGTACAACCAACCCTAAGGGAATCTTTTTTTCTTTTAATTGAATTATCTGATTTCCAAACAACATATCTTTCCTATCAACTTCAACCACAAAAGAACTAAAATCAATATCCTAGTTTTCATATCTGTCAACACAATGTAAAAATCTCAAAATGTCATTATCATCATCAAACACTTTCCAATTGTAAATTTTGTTAGGTACCACAGGTCGGGTTTGTACCTTTATCTATGAGACACCATCAAAGGTGACATCATCTAATCTGACTACGATGTTAGCCAATAAGTCTGCTCTGACATTTTTTCCTCTTTCTACCCAATCTATGACAAAGGCATCAAAGGCCTCAATAGTATCCCAAATTGCATTCCTATATTGTCTAAGCCTTTTATCCTTAGTGACAAACCTAGATCTAACTTGGGAAACTACAAATCAGAATCCCCCAATACTCTTAACAATTTAATGCCATATTTGGAAGCTAATTTTAACCCAAGTAAGAGAGCCTCATACTCAGCAACATTATTCGTACAAGCAAACTGTAACAAGAAAGAGTATTTGTAAGTTTTACCTTGAGGAGATGTAAGGATAATTACTGCACCAGAGCCTTCTTTGGAACAAGCTCCATCAAAGTACATATTCCAAGGAGAATCTCCTTGAAGGTGATTAGCAACCTCCTGAAAAATTGATGTAGGTTCCATATTCTCTTCCGACACTTCTTCCTCAACCTAGAAAGTATCCAAACTAGTGTCTACAAAATTAATCCTTACTGGTTCCTCTGGCTCTTCCACATACTCTATCATGCGATGGATTCTTAGCTCCCTTGCAACCTTAACATATTTATGATCAATGGGGAAAGTGGAAAATGACAGGTCACATTGTATACTTCCACCCATGGAAGCACTCCATTGTCTTGACAATAACATCCCATAAGTTGGTGGGATATCCACCACTGTAACGCTCATAAATAATTCCTTTTTCGGAAAGGCTTCCAATTTGTATGGAACTATATTGATTACTCCTATGACAAGTGTAAGCTCTCAAAAATGAATGGCTCTATGGAGGAGAACCATCATTTCTAGACCTCAACAATGGAGCAATTTCAGATTTAAAAGCAAAAACTAGAAATGAAACTATTCTAAACTACCAAAGATAATCAAAATGCTTCCAAACAAAAACCAGTCTCCATTGGCATCCTATCACCAAAGTCTTGTTGTGCACTTTTGCTCTCAGATTTTTGCAAGCATAGATGCATCAAGAGGCTATTAGTGAATGGCTTAAGAAAAGCTGTGAAGATATGTGCATGTGCAAGATTCGTGTAGGGGTCAAAATGAGAAGAGATTCGTGTTTAAATAGGAATCTCTAATGACAAAGAGGTTGAAAATGAGAAATGTGGGATAAACGGATATTGCAATAATGAATTTTTAAAATCCCACATGGTGTAGTGAAATGAAATGCATATGAGTGGAAATGATAAAGAAGATAGATTAAATGAATGGTGAAGGATTGAATAAAATAATTAAATGCATATATTTTTAATGTGGATGAAAATGATTTATTAATGTTTTATCATGAATTATTTTCATGTTTTTATGAGAATGATTTATGTAAGAGTGATAATTTGTCGAAATAAAATTATTTAATTTATGAATGGTTATGAAATGTTTTATGAACAATTATTATTTATTATGCATTATGAATGATCATGTGGTGAAATTATTTAATGATTTATATAAATGCAATATGAAGTGAATGATTTATGCAAATGATGTGATTTAAATGATAATATAGTTTTATTATGAAATGCTAGTGAATGATTATGATAATGAATGATAGTGCAAAATGATAATGTGATGAATGCAAATGATAATGCAATAATTTAATGATTTGATGAAATGCATGAATAGAAGAAATTATTGAATGAATTGATCATTTTAATCAATAGACAAGTAATGTGATTTGAGGATAAATTTGAGTGTCTACAACAAGTACTTCCCTTGAAACCATAGCATAGCATTTACCATATGTATTATCCACCTTTAAACCCATTTCCTCCATGATCTTTACTAGCATGCAATTTATGATCAACTTGCCATCAATGATCAAACTTAGAAAAAATGGATTTACCTAGCTTGGATTGGCAGTAATGGTGGTTCCCAAATATATTTTAGGATTTTCATTGATCACTACTTTGACCTCAACATCTTTCTCTTGACTACTATTTGATCCAGATTTCTCCATAATCACTTTGTCCTTCCCACCTATTGCAATAAGTTATTTATAAATGCAATAGTCTTATCTTTATGTTCGGTTATTCTCATCATTTCCAAGAATGGGACTATGACCCTGACTTGTTTTACTTGGAACATATCCATAGGGGAATAATTTGGTAACTCAGGGAACATAAGTTCCTCAGGAACTAGTTTCTCGGTCTTTTCTAAAACCTTTTTAGCAACAAGTTTTTCGTGTTTGGCTTTACCAGCTTGAGGTACAATTTCACCTTGGTGCCTTTCTTGGCCCAAATTCTCATTTCCTTACCCTCTTTGGGTTTTGCTTCCTCCTTACTTTTTGTTTTCACTTATTTGTTTCTTGCTTTATCTTCTTTAACAAAAATTCTACCTGGACTGCCTTGATTACCACTCATAATTATATTTCTCAAATGGTAATCACTCCTTGCCTTATCAGCCATTGTAATTGTATATCTTTCAATTTCCTCATTTGGAGGTCTTCGAAAGGAAACATTATCTGATTCCAAAGTATACACAAAACAATCATTCTCTTCATCCTCATCTATGAAGACTTGTTGATGATGCACACTAGCTTCTTGTCTTTGCACATCTACATCCATCACTCGTATCAACATCATCTCTTGAAGAATACTCACCACACTCAAGGTCTAACTTGATCATGAGCACATTTTCCATCTGATCATGGCCCTGGGGAGAATCTGATTCTCCCTGGTCATCTTGAGTTTCGTCTAAAGACCTAGCAATAACACATTTCTATGATGAGCGAGGCATCTGATACACTTCACACCATGGAAAATTGTCAAAAAAATTAGTGGTATTTCTCTGTAGGGGATCATGTGTGCCATGAGTATTTTTCTAATTGTTGTTGATTGGCTTTCCATTATGACATTTGGTATGATATGGATAGTCATGAAGACTAGGAGGCCTATCATTTCTCTAAAACTTATGATTTTCATTTTTTGTTGCCTTTTGTAATAGACTGAGGACCTGATCTAACTTCTCATTAGGAGTTGAGCTTTTCCCAGTTTTTCATTTTGAACCCTATGTTATTTTGAAACCTTGGATTCATCCCTTCTTTCTACTTTTCTTGATGCTCTCCTATTGTTTTCAATGTTAACTTCCATCTTATAAGCTTCTCTCAGGAACTGGGGGTTCTTGTCCCTAATAAAATAATACATCTTAGAATCGTAGGCATTAAAATACACTACTAAACAAGAATTTTCATTTGGCCTTAGGTAAGCAAGAACCCTAAGCATGGCTTTCTGAAACCTTACATTGAACTCAGTCGCCATCTCATTATGCCCTTTAGTGATGTTGTTGAAATCAGTCAATCAGAATCTGTGATTGGTTTGATCCCCATACTGCTCTCTGAAAAGTCTATAGAAGGCCTCTTTAGATTCAATACTCGAGTCATGTAGCCCTATGTACCAATCCCTAGAATCTTCAGTCAAGGATTGCATAAAATAATTCATAGAAACATCATCATCCATCAAATCAAAGTCCTCTACAAAACTTTGGAAAGCCTTCAAATGATCCTCACCACTAAAAGAATTGTTACTAGTAAAATTGGGGAGATGCTTTTGAGCATTGTCAAGGATAGGGTTTGGATACCCTAGTACATTGTTAAATCATAATTGTTTGTACCTATCCATCTGAGGTGGCCTTCTGGCATTTTTGTCTCGATGGGCATCATTTTTCTCATCTTCTTCTCTATTGACATATTTGTTCCCAATCCTACCTCTCCCACTCTCACCATTACCACCACCCTTTTTATTACTCCCCTCGTCATCTTCAAAATAAGAATTTGAATTCTTATTTCTTCCTCCACCCCCTCCACCTTGATCTCCACCACCACCTTTGTTAATAATATGTCCCCCGAGCTTCTTCTTATGAGGCTTACTACTATTTTCTCTAGAACTTGAGGGTCCAGGAGTAGGTATAAACATTTTCAGAATTTCAATCTTTCTCACCATCTATGTATTAGCAGCTTCAATCTCGGCCTTCTTTAATTCTTCCTACAATTTCTCATTAGCCAATTGCAACTTCAATAGCTTGGGATTTGGAGGTGCAGCGGAAGGAGTGGGATCAATTTTTGGATTATTGACAGGGGTCTTTGTGGATGAGGTGTGGGTATTTACATTAGTGTTGGAAGTGAAATTGTTAAAGGTATTATTCTTGTTCTGATCAATGGGCTTCTTCTCATGATCTACAAATGATTAATTCTTGGCAATGGTGAGAGGGTTAGGAATTTTGGAAGTTGCAATACTCGTTGCAAATGTGCTAGCAGTGTAAGTTCTCATTTGGATCGTTGCCTTGGGAATCTCTAGGGTGATTCTGGCTACTGCTTTAGCAACACTCTCTTCAGTAGCCTTATGCTTAGTAGAATCTTCTCTCATTTTCTCAACCCTTTGTCTCCTAGCAACTCTTTCAAGATGCTTCGCTCTAACCCTATCAACCTTTCCTTTCAAAGCATTTAGTCTATTCTTTTCTTCTTGCTCAGCAAGCCATTTTTATTCATCTTCCAAGGCTTGCATATCCTTATCTATATCTTCCTCATCTTCTTGGAAGTCCCCATACTCACTTGGTGCAGGAGTATAAAAGGTTTGATAAACTGCTTCATCCTCAAGGGGGAAAAACATCTCTATCTCAAGGGCTTCTCCTCTGGGATTGAAATTTCCTCCATAGAGAATAGACCCAAATCTAGGAGTTAGGGGTTCTGGATATTCCTTACTCATATTCTAGAATTCCCACCTATCTTCTTCTCTTAATACATTCAATTCGTTATCAAAATTGTTCAATAGGGAAACTTCCCTGATCCTCACCAGACATTGTAGCCTCACATGAGTCTACATGAGATTTTGTACTTTTTATCTCATTGTGAAAAGTGGGAGATACTTCAGCTAAGGACTCAACAGAATTATCAGATTTTGTAGTCTTCTTCACCCATTGTGGTTGCCTATCCTTTGCAAGCTCGAGTTGCAGTTTTTGTTCAAATTTTTTCTTCATTTGGGTTCGATTTCCTTGCATTTTTTCTTGGGACTTCTTTATTCTTGTCACCTTCATGAGTCTTCTTTTATTTTCCCTTTTCACTTCCTTAGTATCTTCAAATATTGGCACACGCTAGTGTAGATATGTAAGATTCACCACCCAAATTGATTGGGACAAGTTTATATCAATCATGTTACATCTCATGCAAATTGCACGAGATATTACTGACTCACACAAATTTTAACAAATGCGACGTACTCTGGGTTGAACCTTTTGACACAAGTCTTTTAGTACTTAATGACAACGAAATATTTAAACGAAAATTTCAGCGAAAACGGACTTGACAAAAATTTCACTAGAACTCGACTAGACCGTCTCTATAAATAGTATCACCATATACTATAGTGAACTTTAACAAGGCACACTGGTGAAAAAATATTTATTTAGTGTATAAGTTCCTCCGTAGAGTCGCCAATCTGTTGCTTCTTTTTAAGAACCAATTAGATCTCACCAAATATCTATGAGTTTTCCACACTCAATTCTTGAATACTTGCAAGATAGTTGGCCAACAAATGAGACAAAGAATTAAAACTTCTTCTCCTACACTTTGGGCTCTGCAAAACCCAAGAGGATAATCCTACAACATATATCTTATGTGCAATTTATCAAATTATACCATATGTTGTATGACAAAGCAAATATATTCCCATCATAGGCTGAAAGATGAAATCCTTTAAGAAATGAGAAATTCCTTAGATTAATTTGATACCGAAAGCCGAGAATACCACACAATATCACAGCTAATTCAATTGAAATGTATTTATAAAGATGTTCTCAAATCAAAGACTAGAACCACAAGAAATTCATTCAACACTTTCAAAATAGTGTCTTATCTTAGGGTATGGAGTCAAAATAAAGCAAACTGAATTGTAAGGTAAATTTAATCCCAGACATCCATGACTTTAGTGATACTACATTACGATTCACATATCAATACTCAAAACCCGTGACTACTTACAAAATCCACTTAGCATTCATGTAAATTCGTGTTCTAACTAAAGCATTCTAACTAATTCATTAAACCAAAAATATAATCAAAACATATTTCATTGTGAAAGATAATGAAAATAAATGAAACAATCCTTGATCATACTTTCATCAATAATCCACGTCAATGCAACAATGGAGAGACAATGGAATCATAAGATAAGCATATTCACTTCAAACATGCTTGGAAACCATACAATTAACAAAGTTAACTCCCTTAACTTGTAACCTAAGACCTTGACTCCAAAAAAAAATCTGTGTGCTTATCATTTGCAAAGTTCTTCTCTAGAATTCAACAAAAGACCTCTACGTATGGTCATGAATTACCTTTTATAGAAACAAGGGAGCAATAAAAGTTGCGGGCTAGTATGTACACATGTCTCATTTCTATTGGACCGCTATAACACATATTCCCTTTGCAATTATATTTACATCTCTAAATAGAGGGAATATATGTGAGACATAATGTTTGCTCACAATAGCCAATATAACCGCCTTCCAAAAGGCACCTTGTAGTATAATGATAGCCTTCGTACTATTGTAACCTCTTTTGTTCTTCAAAATATCTACAGGGGAAAAAGTGAATCATCATCTTGATCAACATCAACAGTAATCCAGGTCAGCACTAGTCATCATTTGTTTGTCATATCTCGAGCTGAGGATAAACATATCTTAATACAATGTAACTTCTAAGGCCAAACATGTACTATAATTGACCAAGTATATGTATTCTCCTGTTATATTCATAGCTCCAAATCACCAATGAAAATCTTCTTCCACAACTCATATTCTACATCTGAAGGCCATTTGAACCCAATAATTTGATCCATCCTTTTCTTGTATGGGGCATATTTAATCATTACCAAAGTAGCCTCCTTGTCAAAATCCTAGAAGAAGCCAATGATGAAAGACAACTTCTCATGTGTATCTTTCAACATGCCAATATTAGTTTCTTTACAAATGTAAGATGCTTGAGAAGCAATGGTTTCTTCAATCTGATCTCTCCATGCTTACAAAGGTTTGATTCTGTCATTTGTACCCTAGATATCAGATACCAATGTAATATCTACCTCATCAAACTTGACCTTGAGCTCTTTTATTTTTGCATCCACAGGAGCAACATAACCTTGAAATTTTTGCTACTTAATCTCAACAACAAACTTGTAAGTTGGGACAACAGTTGGATAATTGCCCTCTTTCTGCTTGGCTCTAACTACCATAAGCTTTAGACTCTCAGCCCTGGGAATTCATTTATCTAATAATGGAGTAGCCAATTCCCTATCCCTTTCAGATAACCTTATTTCTTGTATCATTGAAGCATAATTTGAATGAATACTATTCTATATATTCTTTATTTTCTTATTCATATGCTTCAAAACCATGTGAATAATTTTAGAATTAGTTTCATACATGAAATTTTAGGCTTGCTGAAGTAATTACTTGTATTATTTAATTTGGAGCAGTAATTCCTCCTTGGTAGGTTCAGTGGATGTGGCTACTCTTGATATTCTTGGCCCACATTATAAGGCACAATTGACAACATCTTCTTAGGTGAAGGAGGTGGGGAATGAATCCTAGGAGATGTAAGTGTTGCATGACCTGAACCAACTAGTCCCTAAGACTTAAGAGTCTCCATTTGTTTTTTAAACAGTGTTACCTCTGTCTCGAGCTCAACAACCCTTTCTTGACTCAAGTTGTACACACCAATCAACTCATTATATTTACTCCTATAGGTATCTCTTTCTTTGGCGAGAGTAAATGCCAGTGGTAGAATCTAGGAGCTTGTTCCCCCGATGCAATGATGAGAAGGCAACATTCTGTAGAGGGACCCAAGTAAGATGATGTTGCTAATAGGGATGACGTTGCTTGCACATGGCATGATGAGATTGGATGAAACGTAATCCACATCCTTGTTGTGGATTACGAAGAATCAATGGTATTCATCGGTGTGACTGAAGGTCATCGGAAGGACTTGTTCAGATGTCTCCCCAACAACCCGATGACCATTGCATCGGTGAGCCATTGGCATATCGCCAGGACTGTGAAGCTAGTTCCAATGATACAACAATGGGAGATTGGATGTCGACTATGGGACCCAGTAGGATGAGAATGATGTGCAGTCATGAAGCAAATGCAAATATGACATGTGAGAGGAAACGATAGTGGATGGTGACACATTAGTGACATGACAGCGTGGGGACCACGTGTCTAAAATAGTGAATAGTATCAACGTGACATCGCCATATCGGTGAGAATCTGAAAGATGTCCCCTTGATACAGTGACCTTCCTATCGGATGAACAGAGTGACATCGCCAAAACCTCGAA
The DNA here is from genome assembly GCA_007115665.2 of Sequoiadendron giganteum. NCBI lineage: Eukaryota > Viridiplantae > Streptophyta > Pinopsida > Cupressales > Cupressaceae > Sequoiadendron > Sequoiadendron giganteum. The sequence continues at coordinate 809,289,360 of CM021101.1, read as the reverse complement.
GAATTTCTACCCGACAGAACGATGAAGTGTTAACTGGATCCCAAGTGTGACAATGGATAACAAATGGAAATGAATGATTACTCAATATTTCATTTCACATCGGTGGTGTGAATGACGTGGCGTGACATGGATGACACATAGGTTGTGGGCCCGATTAGATAACATGGCAAGCATATCGATGGGTGTTTGAATGGATTCCCAATGATAGAGCGATATGTTAGATTGAAGAAGGTGGTTTAAGTGACCGCTTATCTGACGATCAAGATTTAAAGGCATGACAGAAAATGATGATCACAGGATCTTGGCACGAGAGAAAAGATCAATGGCCAACATTTGAATTTGAAGATCTACAATGGTCTAGTCCGTGTGAATAGGATTTTGATATGGAAATCGTCAAAGTATAGAGATTTAATTGGTCCAACTACACCCAATGACCAATTGAATGAATATTTGATCTCCAAAGTGGTGATATAGATCAAAGATTAGATCGAGATCAAAATCAAATCGAAGAGAGCATTAAATGCATGATCATATTTTAGGGTTTGATAGAGTGAACAAAGTAAAATTCTCTATAAATGAATTAAATGCTTGGGGGTTCAATGCAAGATATGCAATAATAGGTAGATTCTATCAGATCTTTTTATGGTGAGTTGGATAGTGGTGTGAGTGGCTCGAGGTAGATGAAGTTTTTTGGTGAAGATAGAAAGTATGGAAACCCTAACACATGAGTTTTCTTTGGTGATGCAATATGTATAACCAAATTGGACAATCTAGATGGTTTTGTGTATCTCGAGGTAGATATTACAGGTCGATGGAGAAATAAGATAATCTGATATTGTCTAGTTATTGCATCTGCAAAATAAGTGAAGTCAGACAGAGCACAAAGTGTTGAATAAAAGCATGTATCCTTGAGTGTGCTGAAAGAGCAGGGGATGAGAGTATGTGAAGTCTACAAATATAGAATTTTGAACAAAGAGATGTACAACTGATAATATGGTATATAAGAGAGTGTAGAGCAGAGGAGGGTGAAGATTAGAAGTATGTTTTGTTGAGAGTACAACTATAGCAATAGAGTGTAAGTTGCAATAAGTGCAACACAGTATGTATTGATGCATTTCAGGTTTATGTAGAACCACTCATATGCTTATTTCAACTATAGTTCTACAAGAGCTTGTAGCCTCCATTTACACTGAGTTTTAGCTCAAATCAGGGTGTTGTAACATCCTTGAAGTTCTTGATTCTGAAATAGGAAGTTGAATCTTCCTCGGGGTTGTATCCCTAAACATTGTAACTAAACCTTGATGCTTGTGAGTTTGGATTAGGACAGTAGATCCTAGCAACATTTCTCACCGTGGTTTTTACCATCTTGGGTTTTCCACATATATATGGTGTTATGTGTTGATCACTCTTATGCTTGTGGTTATTATATCTGTTAGTATTTTAGTCTACAAACTTGAGTTTAAGGTTGAATCTGAAAAAAAAAAAAATTAAGAACTATATCTTCTAATTCACCCCCCCTCTCAGTAGATCATTGTTTTCTAGCAATTGGTATCAAAGCCCTAGGGTCCCTAGGAGAAGCTTAATCAGCTCGGGTAGATCCAAGCCACCTAGGTTTGATGGAACAAACTATGCTAAATGGAGTTCATTAATGGAAGGATACTTAGTTTCTCTTGGAACCGAAGTTTGGGCATGTGTTGAGACCCAATATACTATTCCTATTGATCCTACAACAAAGAAGATTCATGAGGACAATAAGAAAGCTTGGTTTTTTATTATGAACAACCTGTCTGACTTTGTGCATAGTAAAGTTATGCATTGTAAAATTGCTTTTGATGTCTAGGAGAAACTAAAGAAACTATATGAAGGTGACACCAAAGTGAAGTTAGCAAAGTTACAAGTGATGAGATCAAAATTTGAAGGCTTAATGATGATCGAAGAAGAGAAGATTGTAGGTCCTATCTTCAGAGAGTTGATGATGTGATAAATTTCATTAAAGGATATGGTGTAGATCTGAAGGAAGAAGATGTTGTGTTGAAAGTTCTCAGATCCGTGACAACTAAATATGATGCCAAGATTTTTGCTATCGAAGAAGGAAGAGAAATTGATAAACTTACTCTTGATGAGGTGCATGACATAATTACTGCATATGAGATGAGAATGCCAAGTGTCAAATCATCTAGGAGAGAATTTTCATTTAAGGTTGTCGAGAAAGAAAAAGATGAAGTTGATAAGAAAGAAAAAACCACTGTCATTGCATCTGATTATGAAGAAATTGAAGAGGAAGAATAAAACTTCATAAGAAGGCTAAGAAGAGGATCCGACAAGTATAAGGTAAGCTCCCTTTTAAGTGTTTTAACTATGGTAGAATAGGTCATTTTTCTTCAAAGTTTCCATATGGTAAAGAAGACAATTCCAAGCAAGAATTTGATAGTAGAAAGAAGAAAGAGTTCCACCCTAAAAGAAAGAACTTTGGAAAGAAGAAGAAGGGTTTTCACATCAATGAAGAAAGTGAAGTGTCTGATGCTAGTGATTGTTTTGAAGAGGATCAAGGCCATGCTCTTGTAATGAGAGATGATATAAGAGAATTTATATTCATGGATAAATAAATTAAGGATCAAAAAGATGTACAAATTGAGGACTCATATGAAGGAGAAGAGGAGGCAATTGTTGATCTTGAAGGAGAACTAATTAGTGCTCTTGAAGATCTTGATGAATTAAGAGACAAATATGATGATCTTAAAAGAGAAAACAAGAAGATAAAAAGGGATTCTCAAAAGGAGACTAACAGATTAAGACAAGAACTTGAAGAGTCCACTAAGGTATTTGTAGGACTGAAATTTCATGTAGAAGAACTTAAAAGAAATGAGGATGTCACAAAATCTAAATTGCAATATGAGATGGATAGATGCTCAAAACTTGAGGTAGAAATAGTTTCCTTAAGGAAATAATTTTAGAAGGCTAATAAGAAGATTAGAAATGGACTAAAGCTGAAAGATGGTACAAATATTTTGAATGAATTAATAAGCACACAAAATCCGGCAAATAAAGAGAAATCTGGTTTAGGTTTGGAAAAAGGGAAGACTTCATTTATGGATGCCTCTACAAAACTTTATGAAATATTTAGAGTAGGAGAAAAATCCATCCCAAGTGAAGAAGATCTGACAAAGAGGAAGCTCCTAAAGATGAACAAAAATTTGATAAAGGAAAGAAATAGGTTGAAGTCAAGGAGGACAACTAGACAGATCTTGATCAACAAAAGAGGATGCAAAACATAAACATAGCAGAGAATGATGAATTCACAAGAGTACACTATCCAAGGAGGCCTAGACAAAATATATCACCTCATCTAGCTGAAGGAAGCTACATGACCAAGTACTCATTGTATTTATATGGGTATTGTTATACTTGTAACAATTTTTGTCACAGGGCTAGAGTGTAGAATCATTTCAAGGAAGAATGCAAATTTTGCAAGAAAGAATCCATTTTCTCCCTTGGTTGATATGAATATAATGTGTTATAATTGCATAAATTTTGGTCATATAGCTAGAAATTGTAAAGAAAGATTTACAGGACCTAGTGTGAAATCTGAGAAGAAGAAATCCTCACATGCTATTAAAGAGAAATGAAATAAGACTTCTGAGATAGAACATAAGAAAATTAAAAAGAATCCCCAAAAGATATGGAAGGAGAAAGATCAAGTCTCTCACTTCACTCTTTCTATGATTTCCCAAACGACTTTACATGCAAAGGAATAAGATATATGGATTATTGATAGTGGTTGCTCCAAACACATGATTGGAGATAAAAAGAAGTTTATTAATCTTGAAATGAGGAAAGGAGGTTGAGTAAGTCTAGGTGATAATATTGTTGTTAAGATTCATGGTAAAGGAATTTTGAGCATAGATGAAAAGAACAAAACTAAAGATGTGCTCTTTGTGGAAGGTCTAAAACACAATATTCTTAGCATTAGTCAGATGTGTGATAATGGATACAAAGTTGTATTTGATTCTGATGGTTGCAAGATAAGATTGAATGGTAAAACAATTTCTCAAGGGATAAGGACTGATAGTAATCTCTACAATCAATGTGAAGTGGAAGGCCAAACATGTCTAATCAGTCAAGTAGATGAAAGTTGGTTGTGGCATAAAAGACTAGGACATGTAAATTTTGACAACATTGTGAAAATAAGTTCAAAAGGTCTAGTTAGAAATATGCCTAATATTCCAAAACCTGATAACATCGAATTTCAAGGTTGTTAGCAAGGAAAGCAAACAAAATTTAAGTTTCCTACAAAGGATTACTAAACTACAAAACCCTTGGAGATAATTCATACTGATCTATGTGGTCCAATGAGGACAAGGGGGTTTCAAGGAGAAAGATATTTCATGTTGTTGATTGATGATTATACTAGAATGGCATATGTCACAATTTTTAGGGAGAACGTTGAGGCATTTGAAGCATTTAAAATTTATAGGGAGCTGGTAGAAAATGAGACTAGAAGAAGAATCAAGTGTCTCAGGTCTGACAGAGGTGGAGAATTTATGTCAAGATAATTCATAGAATACTGTGAAGATCATGGGATCAAGCACCGGTATTTAGCTCCAAGAACACCACAATAAAATGGTGTGGTAGAAAGAAGAAACATGATTGTGAAGGAGATGAGTAGAGCCATGTTGAATGAGGAAAAATTGATAGATACCTTTTGTAAAGAAGTAGTATAAACTACAGTTTGCATTCAAAATAGAGAACTTATAAGATCTAACAATGACAAAACCCCAAATGAATTATGATTTGGTAGGCCTGCATCAGTCAAGCATTTCAAGGTATTTGGAAGTAAATGCTATATCAAAAGAGAAGATAAAAAATTGGGAAGTTTTGAGTCAAGATGTGATGAGGGAATATTTTTGGGGTATTCCAGCCAAAGCAAAGCTTATAAGTGTTACAATAAGAGATGGCATAGAATTATGGAGAGTGTACATGTCAGGGTTGATGAAAGTGAAAATCAGGGTCAACCTAGCAACAAAAATCTTGAAAGTGGGTTAGATTAGGATGGCATAGGTGCACGAATTGAAGAAGAGGAACAAGAAGAGGAGAATGAGCAAGAGGCTGAATGTGCTCCTGCAAAATGTGTGCAAAAAGATCATCCTGGAGATCAGATAATTGGTGACAAGAATGCAAGAGTGTGGACTAGAAGGAGACTTGCAAAGGAAAAGGACCAAGTAAACTTTTCTCTCTTGTCTCAGATTGAACCAAAAGGTTTTGATGAAGCCAGTAAGGATGAAATATGGATAAAAGCAATGGAAGAGGAACTCAATTAGATTGAAAAGAAAAAAACTTGGGAGTTGGTTCCTAGACCATCAAGCAAGAATATAATAGGCACAAAATGGGTGTTCAGAAACAAGATGAATGAAGATGGAGTTGTGGTCAGAAACAAAGCAAGAATAGTATGCAAAGGATATGCACAAGTAGAATGGATTGATTTTGAAGAAACATTTGCTCCAGTTGCACGATTAGAAGCTATTAGAATATTTCTTTCATTTTTTGTGTATAAAGGTTTTAAAGTTTATCAAATGAATGTAAAATTTGCATTTCTAAATGGAAACCTTGAAGAGGAGGTATATATTGAGCAACCAGAAGGATTTCAGTTGTCAGAGAATGATGATTATGTCTGAAAATTGAGGAAAGCATTATATGGTTTGAAGCAAGCACCAAGGGCTTGGTATTCAAGATTAGATCACTATCTACAACAACAAGGACTCAAGAAAGGTTGTGTTGATAGCAATCTGTATCTCAAATCTAAGGGTGATAAAATGATCATTGTTGTAGTTTATGTAGATGATATTATATTTGGTGGAAGCAGTGATGTAATGTGCATAATATTTTCTACTAACATGCAAGATGAGTTTGAAATGTCCATGTTAGGAGAACTCAGATTTTTTCTTGGTTTGCAAATTACACAAATTGATAAAGGTAATTTTATGTCACAAACCAAGTATGCAAAATAAATTCTTAAAAAAATTGGCATGGAGGATTGTAAACTAGTCAGTACTCCCATGGTTACTAGGTGCAAGTTAAGCAAATCAGATGAGTCACTTGATGCAACTCAGGCTTTGTATAGATCAATGATTGGAAGTCTATTGTATCTAACTGCATCGAGGCCTGATATAATGCAAGCAGTTTGTATGGTAGCTAGGTTTCAAGCAAAGACAAAAGAGTCACACATCAATGTGGTAAAGAGAATCTTCAGATACATCCAAAGTACTGTTGACTATGGTTTATGGTATCCCAAATGCAAAGATTTCACCTTGACAAGATATACAAATGCAGATTGGGTAGGTAGTGTGGATGACATAAAGAGTACCAATGGAGGAGCATTCTTCCCAGGGAACAAATTGGTTTCCTAGATGAGAAAAAATCAAGAGTTTATTACTCTTTCCACTGTCGAAGCATAATATGTTGCAGTAGCTGTAAGTTGTACTCAAGTCTTATGGATGAAGCAAACATTAAAGGACATCAAGGTTGAGTACAATGAGCCCATTTTGATTCTTTGTGACAACTCAAGTGCCATTAATATCTCCAAGAATCTAGTGATTCACTCTAGAATGAATCATATATCAATCAAGTATCACTTCATTAGATAAAAGGTTGCAAATAAGGAAGTTAGCATGGAGTATGTTCCCACCAAGGACCAAGTGGCTAATATATATATTTTTTCTTTTATGAATAGGCAGATGTCTATATTAATATAAAGATAAAATTATAAATTCACAAAAAAGGGGTGGGTGGTGAAAAGGCACACCCCGAATGTCACATAGGCAGAGCCCATAAAAGCCAAAATATCAATCACATGGGCCTAGTCCGGGCCTAGCCCAGAAGTCTAATAACAGAAAATAAAATTAAGCGGTCAAAGCAGTGCCAGTAGAGCCTGGGGGATCCCTATCATCCAGATTTTTCCCCCATACATCAGCGGGGTTTGAAGTGACGTCAGGAGGTGCACCCCAACTATCATCATCTTTATTTTTATCTTTTTCTTCTTCCTCGCATCGAGGCGAGATTGCAAGAGCCAGCCACAGAATTTTTTTGCCATTGGTAGGCCAGCTAGAGCTAGAAGCAGGCAGAGCATCAGAGGGCCACCCAAAACCGCCACCACCACTCCCAGTAGCACCACTAGAGTGCCAGCCCTGACCAGGACATGGTGGAGGAGAACGAGCTCGCCTGGGAGACAGGGAATCCCGTCGAGCAGGAGGCTGGGAGCGGGAATGTGCGGAGTCACTCCGCTTCCGACCCTGAGAATGCGACCGGCTGCAGGAGGAGGAGGGTGAATCAGGGATCCGAGCCACAGTGCAAGGGGCATTACCCTAGTGGTCTAGGAGGATCTGCAGGTGAGCCACTTCTAGAGCAACCTTGTTGTCTTGCACTTGAATCTGTAGGAGAACATTAGAACAAATAACTGCTTTAGCATAAAGAGACACATTAACATCTAAATGAGAATGAGAAAATATACAATCATTTTTTCCTTTCCAGATATTGAAGAGGATTTCCACCCTGAAAGTGTGCCAAATCTAGGTGAACTTAGTCGGGGTTCCAGGCGGATCCCCTAGCAGAACCATATGCCAAGAGAAGGGTTCCAATCGAAAAGGCCGAAATAAATCATGAATCCAAGTCCAAAGTTGTTGAGCTCTGGGACAAACCCAAAAAATATGCTTAAAGCTTTCAAACTGCCCACAAAAAGGGCAGCGAGGGTCAGGAACCCCCATATGAACAAGCCAAGAACCCATAGGCAAGCCTTGGAAAAGAATACACCAAGCAAAGTGGGCCAGCTTCGGATTAACAATTGCAGACCAAGTGGCATCAAACATCTTATGCCAAGTATGGGAAGAGGAATTAAGAAGCCACCTCTGGTTCAAGGAACTGATCATACGAAAATGGGGTGAAAGCCACCTATAACCAAGGCGCGACTTGTAGCTCCTGAGAGGAGTGTCTGGAAACCAAGGTTTTATATCCCTGAGACAGAAGTTGGGAGTAGTTTCTCCCACCTCATATCACTAAACTCTAGTGATATGGCATGCATCTAGGGGGCTCTTCATTGATCAATTATTCAGCCCTGGTTATTGTGATCACATGACCAAATCATGTAACCTACAGAGTTCAAAATTAAAGTGTTTCTAATAAATTTTTGGTTGTCAACTTCAACATTGGCGCTACACAGACAAGATGAGATGTACCCTTTGCCATTGATGTCAAAGGGGGGAGAAAGCAGATGCTACACAGAAAAGATGAGATGTATGTCATAGGGGGAGTTACAGTGCTACATTGTGCTAATCAAATTGGTGCAGAGTTTCAGTAGTGTCAGATCGAATAGTTAGAGTTTTTCCATCAATGCCAAAGGGGGAGATTGTTGGATTATTTTTGTCATTGATGTCAAAAGGGTGAATAATATGGAATCTCGACGGGAATTCATGCTATCGACGAGACATGGTTGGTCATTCCACCGATGGTCCAATGGTACCTTCATCGATGAGAGTAAATGGCATCGACATAATCTACGAGATTGTTCCCCCAACGCAACGATGAGAAGGCAACATTAATATAGAGGGACCTAGGTATGATGATTTTTCTGATAGGGATGACATTGCTTGCACATGGCATGATGAGATTGGATAAAATGTAATCCACATCCTTGTTGTGGATTACGAAGCAGCAAAAGTATTCATTAGTGTGACTAAAGTTCATCAGCAAGACTTATTCAGATGTATCCCCGACAACCTGATGACCATCTCATCGGTGATCCATTAACTTATCACCAGGACTATGAAGCTAGATCCAACGATAGGGTGACGAGAGATTGGATGTTGACTATGGGACCCAATAAGGTGGATGTGGAAGTGAGACCCGGTAAGATGAGAATGATGTGGAGTCATGAAGCAAATGAAAATATGACATGTGGAAGGAAACGATAGTGGATGGTGACACATTAGTGGCATGACAACATGGGGACCATGTGTCTACAACAATGAATGGTATCGATGTGACAATGCCATATTGGCGAGAGTCTAAATGATGTCCCCTCAATACATCAATGACCTTCCTATTAGATGAACAAAGTGGCATCCAGAACCTCGAAGAAGGTCTTCCCGACAAAACGATGAAGTGTTAAGTGGATTCCAAGTGTGACAATGGTTAACAAATGGAAATGAATGATTGTTCAATATATCATTTTGCATCAGTGGTGCAAATGATGTGGCGTGACATGGATGACACGTAGGTTGTGGGCTCGATTAGATAACATGGAAAGCATATCGGTGGGTGTCTGAATGGATTCCCAATGATAGAGCGATATGTTAGATTGACAAAGGTGGTTTAAGCGAGCACTTATCCAATAATCAAGATTTAAAGAGATGACAAAAAACAATGATCACAGGATCTTGGCACGAGAGAAAAGATCAATGATCAACGTTCAAATTTGAAGATCTACAACAGTCTGGTCCGTGTGAACAAGATTTTGATGTGGAAATCGTCAAAGTGTAGAGATTTAATTGGTCCAACTACACCCAGTGACCAATTGAATGAAGATTTGATCTCCAAAGCGGTGATACAGATCGAAGATTAGATCAAGATCAAAATCAGATTGAAGAGAGCATTAAATGCATGATCAGATTTTAGGGTTTGACAAAGTGAACAAAGGAAAATACTTTGTAACTGAATTAAATGCTTGGGGGCTCAAAGCAAGATGTGCAATAACTAGTAGACACTATCAGATCTTTTTATGATGAGTTGGACAGTGGTGTGAGTGGCTCGAGGTAGACAAGGCTTGCTAGTGAAGATAGCAAATATGGAAACCCTAACACATGAGTTATTTTTTGGTGATGCAATACGTATAACCAGATTAGACAATCTAGATGGTGTTGTGTATCTCGAGGTAGAGATTGTAGGTCAGTGGAGAAAGAAGACAATATGATATTGTCTAGTTTTTGCATCTGCAAAATAAGTGAAGTCGGATAGAGCACATAGTGTTGAATAGAAGCATGTACCATTGAGTGTGCTGAAAGAGTAGGGGATGAGAGTATGTGAAGTCTGAAAATATAGAATGTTGAACATAGAGATGTACAACTGAGAATATGGTAGAGAAGAGAGTGCAGAGGAAAGGAGGGTGAAGATTAGAAGTATGTGTTGTTGAGATTACAACTACATCAACAGAGTGTAAGTTGCAATAAGTGCAACATAGTATGTATTGATGCATTTCAGTTTTATGTAGAACCACTCATATGCTTATTTGAATTGTAGTTCTACAAGAGGTTGTAGCCTCCATTTACACTGAGTTATAGCTTAGATCAGGGTGTTGTAGCATCCTTGAAGTTGTTGCTTTTGAAACAGGAAGTTGAAGCTTCCTCGGGGTTGTAGCCCTAAACATTGTAACTAAACCTTGATGCTTGTGAGGCTAGATTAAGACAGTAGATCCTAGCAACATTTCTCATCATGGTTTTTCCCATCTTAGGTTTTCCACATATATTTGGTGTTATGTGTTGATTACTCTTGTGCTTGTGGTTATTATATCTGTTAGTATTTTAGTCTGCACATTTGAGTTTAAGCTTGAATCTGCAAACAAAAAATTAAGAACTATATCTATTGATTCACCCGCCCTCTCAGTAGATCATTGTGTTCTAACAAGCACATGTCATTGTAGCAGAAACACAGATGTAACAACTCTTGTTGCCCATGCAACCACACAAAACTCTATTTTTCACTCTCATTCTTCATTCTATCTCATTCTTTTCACTTCTTCTTACTCTTTCACTCTTCATAGAGAAGCTATACCGAATTTCTTCCTCAAGAAACAATCAAGGCTCTCTTGTATGAAAACTTATCACGTCTATCAAGTCAATAGGGGAGCCATAGGCTATTGGTAACGCTCTCTTGTCTTCTTATCTTTTCTATTTAATGTTATCTATTCTATCTCATCTATTTTATTCATAATAGGGGTTATCCTCATTTGTGGGGTTTATTTCTATTACACAGCTTTATAATCGTGATAAGGGTTCTCCTCCTTTGTGGGGGTTTTGTTTATATCACATGTCTTTACATTTCATTCATTTTTATCTATCTCTATCAATTTGGTTGTCCATAGAGGTGGAAACACCAAACCAGGGGTTTGACTGAGGCAAGCCCCGAAACAACCCCCAACATTTTTCCTATTTTGTCTTGTGTGCATATGTACAAATTTGGAAAACTCGACTTTCTAGGATTAAGAGTTGTATTCCTTGTTTTACTAGAGATGACAGTGTGGGGCGCAAATGTCCCCACAATGCGCTATCATCCATGGTCAAGGCCTAATCCTCCTGAGGGTAAAATCTATGTTTTATGCTCTTTTTGTTTCTATATACTACATATTTTGATTTTTTCATTAACTTTTGTAATTCAATTAATTTATCATTCTTGTCTTTAGTAGTTTAGATTTCATTCAATTAAGTTGTGTAAATATCACTTATTCTTTATCTTGCCACCTAAGCTTTGATCACTGAGGTAATTGAGAGCTATTTGCTCTTTGAGACTTTTGTGTCTTAAGGGTAGTGAATCCCCTCCTTTACAAGTGCAAAAGTTGGTAGTTCTTTGACACTCAACAATCCCACAACAGACTTGCAATTTGGAATTTTACAAAGGAAAACAATTCAAACCTTTTGTAAATAGATTCATCACTTAACATATGTGAATCTTAGCCATCATTTTATTTGCAAGTACATTCTCTATACTAAAGGGAGGAAAAAACCTAGCCAAAAGATTTAAAAAAAAACAAGCACATAAGACATCAAAGATCAAGATGATTAGGTTTTAAAAGTCTATATTTTGTTAGTTTAGATCCATATATTAGAGTTTAAATCCATGACAATTTGGATCAAATCTAACAAAGATGATCAAACCTCTAGGTTCTTTGCATTAGTTCTAATTCAAAGACAATCATCATGCCAAAGACACAAAATTTTAGGATATTAGCAAATCAATTATACATGACATTAACAACATTAATCCATCATCGATTCTCAAACTATATATCATTCTTCTTTAATTTGTAAATATTTATGGTAATTATCAAATCCTAACTTTTATTAATCTAAATTAATTTGTATTGATCAATTACATTTATTTAATTAACCTAGATTTATATTAAATGCTTTTTTTCCCTACATATGTATATATTTCAAATTTCTCTACAACAATAAAACTCAAGATGTACATAGAAAGTATATAATTAAAAGATATTGACTATGTGTACTATAGTCGCCCTCAAAAGAAAGTTTGTTGAGAAAGTTTATGTCCACTTAAATACCACACTTTAATAGTCAAATAGTCAATAGAAATTTGACACCTCATCCCTCACTCTTAATTTGGTAAAAATGTTATAATCAAGTGAATTAAAAGTAAGTAAATAAAATACATACCGATATTTTATAAACCAAAGACAGTCACAAGTGAATCTTTTTCTACATTGCCCACCTTTCAAGCCCCACCTAATTCATAATAACAAAGGATAAAAAAAAATATCAGTCAAAAAAGACAAATTTTACATCTCTTCCTTATGAAAAAGGAATAAATAGTTGTCCTCTTTGACCATTAAATAAAATAATATTTAACAACTATCTTCAAAAAATACATGAGATCTTACCAAGAACTAGAAGACCCCTTCAAAATATATGCAATGATAGGTCCTGTTAATGCGATGGTCTCTTTCAACCGACAGGACCCCCACTCCCGGCCATTTGGGGTACCTTGTTATAATCAAGTGAATGGTAAATACGTGGATTGCAGATATGCCAACAGCTCCCAAACCAAAGACAGCCACAATTAGCCCTTTCTCTACAGTACTCACCTTCCAACCCAAACCTACCCCTGAAAAGCAACATAAAGATAATGAGGTTCTAGTACGAAGATAAAAACATAATGAATCAGGTAATGGAACGGGATTGGAAAGAACAATGCCTTTCGTTCAAAATCTGACAAACCATGCTGAGGAAATTATATCATACAGCAGGCCGATTGTCGTTAATGTCTGCATCTAACACAAATTTCTATTCAGCCCGTCTCTCTTGTCCATCTTCTTGAGCTTTTTACCATTCTTCTTCATACAGTTGCATGTCTCCTTGACGATCAGTATCTTCATTGTGTATGCCACACACCACGATTATATACAGCCATGAACGGACCACTTGACAACTCTCAGGGAAAAATTATCACTTGTAAAGGTGAGGTGCTCTCTAGTTTGATTTTTCCTAGTTGAATTATAATCTTACATCCAACCATTGAGATTTTGAAAGAGAAATCTGATGAATGGTCGATTTGTTGAAGCTGCTGTGTGTTGGGCACCTGGGGAAGCTCTGGTGATGGAAAAAATTCAAGTGGCCCCACCGCAGGCTCTGGAAGTTCGCATCAGAATCATATGCACCGCTCTCTGTCACACTGATATCAGTTTTTGGAGTAATAAACAGGTTGGTAACTTTTATCTCATTTGCATTCAGCATACCTCTGTCATCAGGCAACTGTAATTATGATTTGGTGATGTGGAATGATCAGGATAACACAAGGTATCCTCGCATTTTTGGTCACGAAGCAGCTGGGTATGTTATTCAGTTCCCATTCCATGCTTTCAACTTTCAATGACACTAATTTTGTCAACTGATCAAATACTGATTACGAGTTTGTATGGTGCAGAAAAGTGGAAAGTGTAGGGGAAAATGTGAAGAATATTGAGGAGGGAGACCTGGTGATACCTGTGTTCATGGCGCATTGCACTGAGTGTGTGGATTGCAAATCAACCAAAAGCAATATGTGTGCCAGCGAATCAGAAACCAAAATTGCAGGACTGATGAAAAATGACAATGGCACCAGATTCAGCATCAATGGGAAACCCATATACCATTTTTTGGGCGTTTCAAGCTTCTCCGAATACACTGTCCTAGAAGTTGATTCTGTCGTCAAGATAGATCCAATGGCTGCCCCCGATAAAGTTTGTCTTCTTAGCTGCGGGGTCACAACAGGTAAAGATACTACATTTTTATTTAGTGGCTAGCTTTGATTATTTCAATGGGAGAAGAATTACAATGTTTAAGAGAATTGCAATAGTCAAATTACTGGTATCTTGAATTCTGAAATAAGTCCTTTATATATATATTTCAATTGACTGAAGAATTTGAACATACCCTCTGGTTTAGTGTGCACCCACAAGGGATTTTCTTTGGTTTGGAGGTAAGAGTTTAGAGTAACGTAGTTGTTGGTCTACTGATGAGTTTTCTTGACAAAGAACATACCCAGAATCAAATCTTCAGTGCTATTATTTGACTGGGTTAGAAGCGTATTTTCAGCTGCCTCAAGTGTTCATTCTCAGTCTTTCGAATAACAGCTCTGTCCTCTTCTTCTAATCTAGGCTGCTAAACTACTATAACTCTGTGCTGCTTAGTTGCAATAGCATGACAAAGTGTGGCAATATTACTTAATTGGCAAAATGAAGGAGATGTTCCTGTAAGGAAGAGTAAGAATAGACTTCAGGATACAAGAGCCTGAGTGACTAAAAATTGCTATACAATTATAGTGTGTTAGTGGACCAAAATGAGCTATACAAATTGAGATTTTGCTATTGTTTTGAAGAACTAATTACCTTTATGTTGTTGTTGTTCAGGGTTAGGTGGGGTTTGGAAGGTGGGCAATGTAGAGAAAGGCTCAACTGTGGCTGTCTTTGGTTTAGGAACTGTTGGCATGGCTGTAATTCACCTACACTTCATTCACCTAATGGCAAATACAGAGGATTTGGTTTACAGATTTCACAGTTATTTCAAGAGTTTTCTTTCTAACATGAAAAATTGCAGGTTGCAGAAGGTGCAAGAATCAGAGGTGCATCTAGAATCATCGGTGTTGATGTGAACCCTAAAAAATTTGACATTGGTAAAGTGATGGATTTGAACCTCTATTTTTGCATTAAAATAGATCATTTTTATTACATACTTGGAAACCAATCTATGAACTAAATTACATTCAAATTTATGAAAGACTTCTGCAGCTTACATGCCATTTAGGCCAAGTTGTATCCTGTAGCTGAAATTACAGTTCTAGTACCTGATATTTATATGTTAATTATAAATACTGAAACCATTCTTTGTTTAATTGTGTGATTCTGTCTAATGAAGGCTCTGTTATATTGTGTTCACAAACAATCATTCGATTCATCTGAATGCTGATTCAGTTCCATTTTCGGATCAGCTTCCGACCAGGTCTTCTGTATTTCCTTAGTTTACGCAAGTCTGAAATGGCTATTCGTTTTGCAATAAAATCTCTTTATATTCTTTAATCCAATTCCTTTCAGGCCGGTCTTTAGCTGCAAACATTACCCTGTATTATAGGCTGTTCCTAACCATCAGGCTTAGACATGTCCCAAATTGATACTGCGGATAGGATGTGTGTCTAAACTTAATAAAGTACAGAATTGGGAATTCTAATTTTATTTTAGTGTTTTTTTTTTTTTTTCAAGGGTTAAATATTTTTCATTCGGAGTTATGAATTAGTGAGGTCACAAATTGGGACCTCATCTTTAATATAAATTTTCAATAAGTCCATCTCAATGGGGTTTGAATCTTGATGGCAAGAATAACAAAATGACAACTTAACCATCACACCATGTCACTATTGGCATTTCACTTCTACTACTTCAATTGACAATACTTATTCAATTTTCTCATGTTCTGTAATAATTCACTACTTATCTTTGCTGGGTACTTCTTATCAAGTGGTTTCATGATTCATCATGTTGCATGAATTTGATCCAAAGTTAAGTGTATCATGTGTTTAATTCGTTATTCTTAAACATCAGATATTTTAATTGTTAAAAGTATATTTTTGTCAATAAAAAGATGGCAGCTATCTTATTTTGGTTAGCAGCAGCCACTGGTCAACTTATTTAGGAATTATTTGTGGAGTGGTGGTGCCATGAAAATTTTATTTTTCTGTTTATTTTTAGACATTCATTTTAAAATACTAGAGGCAAATGTAGAAAAAGTGGGAAAGAAATTTGTGGAGCCATTTGACATTTTTTTGGCAATATGTAGTTGCTGCTTATTTCTACCCTCTCCTTTTTTCCTTAATTCCTAAATAGTAGCTGCAGCATTAAAATAGGGAAAGATTCCAAATTATCTTTTTTCCACGGCTTATTTTTAATTCCTAAATAGTAGCTGCTCCATTAAAGTAGAGAAAGATTCCAAATTATCTTTCTTCCACAGGTTATTTGTAATTCCTAAATAGTAGCTGCTCCATTAAAATAGAGAAAGATTCCAAATTATCTTTTTTTGGCAGTTTATTTTAAATTCTTAAATAGTAGCTGCTCCATTAAAATACGGGAAGATTCCAAATTATCATTTTATAATAATTAAAATGTTGCATAGGAACATTCCACCTGCTCATATTTAAACAAATGCCCACATTTGAAAAGTCAGTGGTTTGAGTATTTGTCATGTTGTGTAGATTTGTTTTTTTAAATAAGAAATTTCAAGAGAATATAACATAATATAAACATTCAACCATAACCATCACATTATGTCACTATTGACATCTATATATTGTTGTAAATATAACTTTTAATTTTACTTTAGGAAAGTCACTGTCCATTATTTTTCAAATATGAAAAATATTATATTTATATGCTTTAACTACAATGTTTACAAGTGACAATCTCAAAGATATAATAAACAATAAAACTTGTCTGTGGTGTTTGCAACTGGCAGGAAAGAAATTTGGTGTTACAGAATTTGTGAATCCTAAAGACCATGAAAAGCTTGTTCACCAGGTTTTTCTTCTTCAATCCTTTAATTTTTAACAAAAGATGAAAGTGATGGGAGTAATGTGAGTGAGCTAAGTTTCTGTATATTTTATTACAGGTGATCAAAGAAATGACTGGAAGTGGGGCGGATTACAGCTTTGATTGCACAGGCAACAAGTCTGTCATTGTTGAAGCCTTCAAAAGCACTCGTAATGTAAGATCTCTTGCATTGTTTTATGGAAGTGAATCAAGATTGGGATGATGCCATTGTTATTAACAGAGGGAATTTGCAGGGATGGGGTACAACAGTGGTTTTAGGAGTGAATCTGACAGAGATACCCATAGACTTTGCAGAATTGCTATGTGGTAAGACCATAAAAGGGTCATTATTTGGAGGAATGAAGGCAAAAACAGATCTGCCCCTACTGGTGGACATGTATATGAAAAAGGTTTTTCTCATCATCAAATTATTCCAAATTTGGCATTTTGAGTCTGAATGTATGATCATGCAAATAGGATGCCTCAAAGTTTACCCTCTCATTACTCTAATTGTAGTTGTTGTTGTATCAGGAGCTTCAGCTAGATGATCTCATTACTCACGAAATCTCATTTGCAGAGATCAACAAGGCATTTGAGTTGTTGATGAAAGGGGAGTGTTTGAGATGCATCATGTGGATGAACAGGACATTGCATTAGCTTTCTAAAGTGAACGCTTGGGTTTGGTAGTATTTTAGCCTATTGTGGAGAATATTTATCTTTACATCGCTGATCCATAAAGGGAGGAGGTTTTGTACTCCTTTTCATAATAATATTTATCTTTGGGTTTGTTATCGTTAAGTTTTGAACTGAAGTTTCAAATTATGGCCTTGTTTGAGTTCTTTAGCCAGGAAAGATGTTTGCTGGGATCCTGCTTAAATTCACCCTGCAGTGGCAGTTCCCATTAATATATGGAAATTTTAAAATGGCATTATTGAAATGCATAAATTGGTTGAAGAAGTGGGCTGTTTGGACTAACTTCACCATATTCTAGTTGTTTAGAATTGAGAACTAAAAGTCTTCTTAAATTGACACCATGTCATTCTATATGGAAGAATAGTATTGTGTACATAAAATTCTTAGTGCACTAGAACAAGCTAAAACAATATTAACCCATTCTCTTCAAAACACAAGCAAAATTCATGATAAATCATAAAGGTTGGTAAACAAAGGTTAAAACATGATAGATTTTACCAAAACCAATCCTTGTTGCATCAAAAAGAGGTGGTTGTGCTCAAGAATGTTTATATGTGAGTACTCTTACATGTGGCATAAGGTTGCATAAAAGGCGGTTGTTGAAATGGCTTGGATTGAGGTCAAATATATATTTTTGGACCAAAGAATGGATGATTAGGATGTGCTTGAAAGATCAATGATTCGTGTTGATTGAGAGTCAAAGGAAATGAAAGGAGAACAAGTGTCCACATGTGGTTGGAGGAGATGGAGGGAGAGAGATTAAGGGGATAATGAACGGTGGAGATTCTCCTTGGAGGAAGTTGATGGACAAGATGGAAGAGGATACTTGGAAGTATCCCAGGGGAGTTTAAAATTAGATTGGGGGCATGGGCAGGGACTTGACCCATGTGAAAAGGTACCAAGACCATGTCACATTTACAAAGGACCCATACCTATCTATAAATGTGAGTATGTGGAGGATTTGATGAGAGTTTAATCAATATTAGGTTATGCAAGTGGGTGATTAGAGGATTAAGTGGCTTGCCCACTTAATAAAAAGTGTCGGAAAATAAGAAAATTAATTTTTGAGAAAATGATGGGGGATTTGAGTAAATAAATAATCATATTATTTTACCTAAGTTGGACTATAGAAGAAGGTTGATTAAATGGTTTAGGTTAGAAATAAGATGTAGGTGAATGGTGATGAATAGTGGATGAGTAGTGAATTTATTGATTAAATAAAATATGATTTAATTAATAAGAAAATGAGAATGAGGTAATTAACTGAATAATTAGGGTTGTATTCAATCAATTATAGAGGAAATAGTCAAGTTATGGTTATGGTCAATTTTAGGTATCTACAACTAAAGATGCAAGATGAATAGAATTTATAAAAAATACCAAAACTTGATTCATTTCTTATGATAAAACATCATGTATTTATTTAATTATATTTTGAATGACACATTAACATTTGTCTATTTGTTTTGTTTAATGGTTTAATTTATATTTTTTCTTTTTAAAAAAGATGATTATTTACCATGTTTACATGTGTATAGGTAATAAGGAGTTGGTAGAATTCTCTTATTAGTACAAGATTTCAAGTCTATGTTACACTTAGATGTGGTCAAGCATCTTTCCCAAATAAAACATGACAAGTTGAGAGAAATAATGTAATGAAATAGATTTAAAAAGGTAGTTGTTAGAACTTGACTAAAATTAATGCTAAGTTAGTCTTGACCTTATTTTCCAAAGTCTGTTTTAATCATGGGCCTAAGCTAGATTTAAAAAGGTAGTTGTTTGAATTTGATCAAGACCAATATTAGGGTAGCCTTGATCCTTATTTTTCTAATTTAACTAGCCATTACCCACTAACTCACACAAGATATTCATATTTGAATGTTAGGGTGTTGTAGTAAAAGAACAAAACCCCAAATCACTTTGACATTGATAACCCATCGATATGATAACCACATTTTGATTAACAAATAATCTAGAGCATTGGCTGCATTGACATATACATATGTTATGGCAAATACATATGCATTTGGACTATGCTCGGTACATGTCTTTGATCTTGTTCAAATATTGATGAACTAGTGCACATGGCTTGATTGCAATCAAGATAAGTCATAGATTCTCCCAATTGATCTAGCAAGACTTACCAATGATTTTAAGCACCACCCAATCCAAGTACACGTGAACAAAAAGAAAAATTTTAGTGTTGCAATTTCTATTAGGGCTACATAAAGGTTCAAGGCTACCAATGTTGAGTCTATGGTTTCCTATGTAGTTTTGACCCTTGATAAATTTCATATTCATTTCTAGTACATTAAGCTCCATTAATGCATATGTATATAAAATTTATTTGCCAAATCATAGAGCAAGCAATACAAAAAAATATTCTTTTATCACATGGAAAGCTAAGGAAATTTATCTTTCTTTATCAATTTAGCGTTTATGTTAGTTGTTTTCTAGACTTGGCTCTTTTATCTAGGTTATTAGTGATATTGATTACTTTACATAATTTATTAGCCTAGCTAGATATTTTGTGGAGGTTCTATATGCTCCTCTTCATTTTAATTATTCTAGTTCATTTCCTTCAACCCTTAGGATTTGGCCTTAGGGTTTATATTTTTTAACTTTTGTTTCAAACACAATATTTTTATATTTTCAAATTTTTATATTAAATATAAAATATATCTTGATTTGTATTTCCTTTTAATTGCTTTGTATTTTGCTTGTATCAACTTCTCCACCTAATCCCCATTTTCCACTAAGAAGAATCTCAAGGTTGAACCTTACAATGGTCTTGATTTAAGACAAGGAAGTTATGATTAAGGTCTTGAATATTGTTACTTATTTTAATGGGGAAGATGCTTTTAATCATGATGAATATGTTGCATAAATGGATACAAAAAATCTTGTTAATTTGGGAGATATGCACTTTCCAAATAGATTATGTAGAAACCCTAATGATGCAATAAATTATTCAATTCTGCTCCAATTCCTCTAAAATTTGGACTATAGCTTCTTGAATATGTTCTTCAAAACCCTTTTAAAATTAAAAGAAAAAAATTCAAAAATTTGAGAGATGTGCTCTTCCCAAATTGACATCCAATATTAAGAAAATACCTTGCATGTACGGTGCCAAGATCATGCTTTGATACCAATTGTAATTAAAAAATTGTTGAATAGAAGTTGTCATTGATATCAAAGAAGTCACTGATGTTAATGGAACATGGTCAGAATATCAGTGAGAATTAAATGTAATTATATTGTCATATCATTTTGAGTTACAAAAGTATATATTGCTAGCTATATTAATTAAATCAATTGAGGGTTGTCTATAGTATCATACTAGATCTATTCATGTTGATAGAAGTGATCCAAAAGTCTAATCTGGAGTGTTTCAGTTCAGTTACTCAGGACATAGAGATTTCTCTGGCAATACATTTATGTTCAGTATTTTTTCTTGAAGGTGAGTTTCTCTCTACAGTTTGAATGGAGAGAATTTCTACACATGTTCTATCATATTATGAAGTTTCCAAAAGATATGTTTAGCATGCAAGAATTTTGAAGTGATAGAATGTTTTATGTGTCTACTTGTCAACAAAGTGGTGGTTTTGAAACTATGCAACAACAGCTAGTAGTGTGTAACATTCAAAGATAATGTGGGATGTTAAAATAGGTCCAAGTTAAGTTTCATGTGGAAGCGAACAACAACATGTTCTTTTGGTGGCAACTAATTTGATTTAGGACCAACCTGCTCATGTTTCATGTAATTCAAGAATTTAGGTCCACCATATGTCATCCTGGTTAATTAGGGATCCCTAGACGACATGGAGTGATGTTAATATAATTTCTTGTATATAATAATCATAATTTTATGCAGTTGTAAGGGTGCGTGAGAGGATAATTAAGAAGGTGGTGAGTGAATGCACTTATGTATACAAGTGTGCAGGTGAGTGCTATTCAATGTGAAGAATCTCAATTAATGTGTGTCATCATCAAAATATCTTAAGGATTGTAGTAGAGTTTTTGAATCAAGTTCAGACTGTATGTAAGTTATGCAATCAACATTGAAGTTTCACAAGCTTTATCTTTGTAATTTAGTAGGACCGGTGTTCTACTCATTGAGTTGGTGCTCATATCATTGTATTGGAGATTGGTGTCTCCTATAGGTTGGTTCCTACAAATACATTAGGGGATTGGTGTCTCCGGTAGGTTGGTGCCTACTTCATATTGTAAATTCACTTGTTATATTCTTGCTTTATGAGGTTGGATTTGTCAATAGATCCAAGAAACTATTCTCACCTTGGTTTTTCTGATTGTAGGTTTCCACATATATCTAGTGTTGTCATGTGTAGATGTGTGTGCTGATGTGGTTTCTTTATTATCAATATTTTTTGTATTCAAATTTCATGTTTGATATAAGTGTTGAATTATAGATTTTTAAAATTAATTAAATCTATTGATTCACCCCCCATCTCAATATAGTGTGTGCCCTTCAATATCATACAAAATAGAAGAATATGATAAAAAAATATACTACAAATAATGGATAATAACTAAGAATAAAAAATCCAATTTGAGGGGGGGAAACCTCCAAATATCTCCAATGAGAACACAATTCACAATATGATGATGAAACAAGACTCATTACCTCCTATATATACCTTATTTATGCCTAGGATATCACCTAGGACAACGTAGATAGCCCTATATAAGCCTTAGGCTAACCTAATTAACTAAATAACAACATAATAATGAAAATATAAATTAATTAAGATTTAAGATAGCTGCAAGACAACGATTCATAACCCTATATACACTAATATTAAAGGTGTAGTAGGTGTGAACACATGGGCCATATTGGTAAGAAAGATCTTTGAGCCTTGAAAATAAAAATCTTGTGGAGAGGCTTGTTGATTGTTCTCTTGACTTTAAATTTTGTGACATTGTGTTTATGGAAAATATACATTTATTAAAGCTATAATAAGTTTGATGGAAATTTGGATCTTAGTCACATTGATGTTTTGGTCTGGTAGATGTTTCTTCATTTGTAAAATCCTTGTATTATGTATTTTTATTAATAATTTCTACATGAGGACTTGGATATACTTTCTTAGGTATAAATCTAAGGTTTTTAGTTGGTTCAAGGAGTTTAAGGATCTTGTAGAGAACCAAACAAGAATAAAGAACAAGGTCTTGAGAATTAATAATGGTGGAGAATTTGGCTTAGCTAACTTTGATAGATTCTATAAAGAGAATAGTATTGTGTGACATAAGAAAACTCCATACAATCCTTAGTAGAATAGATTGTGGTAAGGAAATTCTAAGAAGAGAATATTAGCATGATGTATTACTTGATTAATATAATTCACACATTAGTGCTTGTTGATAAAATCACTATGGAGGTTGGATGGTAAAGAAGTCCTCACTTTAGTATCTTCAACTTTTTGGAATGAAGAGATGCTCAAGTTCCTAGGGAGAAGTGGTAAAAATTGGATTATAAGGAAGTTAAATGTATCTTCATTGGTTACAAAAATAGTGTGAAAGGATACAATATTTAGGATCTTGTGACTAGGAAGGGATTATATAGTCAAAATGTGATATTTAGGGAGATCAAGCCTTCTCCTATAGTAGAGAAATTATATGGGAGTATGAACTCTATAGTGTACTTACAACCAAAGACTAAGACAAATCAACCTAATATTGAACAAGAGGTTCAAGATGGATTGGAGGTGAACCCACAAAAGTGGTTTACAATTGGAGTGAAGAAGGAAAAGTTGAAAAAAATGCCCCCATGCTAAAAAAAATTGTTTTTGGGGTTCGAACGCACCTAAAGAGGGTTCAAATGAACAAGGTTTCAAACGAATCCATTTAATTAAATTCCCACCATTCCCAAAAAAAATTCCAAAGGAAACCCTTTTGAAAGGGGGTTCGAATGAACCCTAGTTTGAGCGAACCCCCTATTTCCTTCCTTCTCCCCCTCAAGTAGTAAAATATTCCATAATTTTTCACTTTAAAGCTTAGGTTGAGGATGAAAATGGAGGAGACTTAACAAACCCAACTAGATGATGGTAGTCCTCAAAACGAGCTATCCAACGAATATAATTTTAATATGTTTTGGTTTTATTATGTATTTTCTTTTCTAGTTTTATTAAACATAGGTTTTTCACCGAAAATCAAGCTCTTTGTTCTACACATGTGGAAAAGTAGCAGATTATCAAAATAAAATTTTAAAAAATATGTTCAGGTTGGGTATTGATGTCCTTGATCCATTAAATTTTTCTTTTTGAATTTCGATACATACAAAAAAAAATTATGTTGTATACAGTCCACCTATGTTTGAATTGTAATTGGTTTAACTTCAAAACTTGATTAAGGAAAAAATATTTAATAAAACACTATGAAACCAAATGAAAGTGCTAGATATCATAGTTATAAATATAAATTTGAAAAAATAGAATTTTATCCTTCATACAAAATCTTTTTATGTTGTATACGATGAACGTCACTCCTTAAAAATGTGTTTTAAAAAGCTAGTTTTCGAAGGAGATGGAAAAAGTTCAATGCAATCTTATTCCAAAAAAAATGAAAAAAATATATTTAGAGTCTATATACAAAATGTCACAAATCACTAGTTTGCATCATCTTCAAATTCCTCACAGTTTAGCCACTATAGGAGCCTAAAAATGAAGATTTAGTTAAAAAAGATTAGTTCAGTGTCTAGTTTGCCCAAAAATTGTAAACCAATATTGTGGGATCACCCTTAGATGAGGATAGATTAGAGAATTTGGAGGATGAATAATGTACACCTTAGATTTTGAGGAGGTCCAATCAATAGAGAAGGAAATTAGAAAGGTATGGTCCAACTAATTTTATATTTACCTTCAAAACTAGCATTGATGAATCTCAAATGTGAAAGATAACAAATCCTAGAAGTTTTCCATGGATGACAATATGGATACATTGAGAAAGAATGATAGTTAGGAATTTTTGTGGCCTTCAAAATATGCCCCTAGTTTTTTAGAACTGGGGACTTTTGTTCAAATTTATTTTTTAGTTTTATCATTAGGTTTCAAACATACTTGTAGGTTTGGTGTCACTTTCACTTTGTGTTGTGATTTCCATTTTTTAAGGGATTGGGTTTGAAGATCTAAAATTCATGAAATGGCCTTATACTTATCCTCTACCCTCTACACATCTAAGTGAGTCTCAAGAGTGATTTGCAAACCAAGTTCATGATCACACACAATTGAGTGCTAAAAATTATAAAATACAAAAAATATACTAAAACATAATTTTGACATCTTAAATAATGGAATTCAACTCCCAAAATCATTGAAATTATCCTATACTAACACAAGTTTCTCACCAAAGTATCATCCTCTTTAAAACCTTATTTTTAAAAAAATAAGCTCAAATGATTTCCCAAATCAAGATTTTATGGCCTCTAGAAGTTTTCCTATTTTCCCTACCTAGTCTTGCAGGAACTTTTGACCCTACCTACCCATATACAATCATGCACTCAACCTTTAAAACTCTACTCTATTATATACAATTAAAACTTTTCACATAGCCTATATATGTAAACTTGCATTAAATTTCCAATTCTTCCCCACTTGCAAGTTGTAGGAACTTTTCTTTTGGCTTGTTGAAATGTCGCAAAATTGCACCCTAGGGCCAATTTCATATTTAAGCATTTATCCTTGCATTTATTACACCTAAGTGCATTTATGATAAGAACCTCATGGATTGTAATTTCATGATTCTAACACTATTAGGACCAATGATGAAGCGGAAATAGTCCACCACCACATTTCCTAAAAATTTACATGTTGGACACTTGTGCGGCACACAAATGTCTAAGTGGCACACTAGTATCCACGTGGTTTTTTGAGTTTGAAATGAGGAATCTTGGAATCCCGACTCGTGACACATGTCCTTGCAGTTAGAACTCTGAGTGTAATAGATCCTCCCACCTCTTGAAGTAACAAAACACCTCCTTAGCTCTCATTTTGGGGGTTCCTTCTCATTCTAGGATTTGAATCTCTCAATCTTGCTCCATTATCTGGCTCTTGCTTCTTCAATCTTTCTTCTGCAACGAATCTCTACTGGACTGAGGTCCCTCCAACAACCAAATCTTTCTTGCCAATATTCAATGGTGTTTTTGTGTGTTCAAGAGTGGGTTAAGGACTATTGGTAATGCTCTCTTGTTCTTATCTATTTGTGAATAGATTACTTTGTTCACTTTTCTACTTTGTGGTACAGGTTCTCCTCCTTGAGTGGGAATTTCTTTTACCACTCCTTGTTTGTTCATTTTTTCTACTTTTCCTATCTATCCAGTTGTCTATGGAGGTGGGAACACCAAAGTGGGAGTTTGATTGTGGCAAGCCCGAAACATCCTCAACATTTTTCCTCATTCGTGTTGTGTGCAAGTTGTCAAAGTGAAGCTTGGGGAAAGGTTTGAAGTGCACAATCATTTTTAAGTCTATCCTTAGTTCTCATTTGTATTTTCTAGCATTTCTCACTTTCTATTTATCTATTTTGTTGAATAGACCTTGGGTCTAAGAATGTTAGTAGAGTTAAAGAATTTTTGTTCAAGGTTCTCTATTTTCCTTGGACACCAGTACACCCCTTAGACTTCAGCATGTCACGCTCGTGTCCTGATATTGTGTTGTAGTCCTTTGGCTAAGAGCTATTCCTTCTAAAGCAGAGATCTCAAAACCCTATTCTCTCATATTCTAAAGTATTTTTCTTGAATATTATCCCTAGTATGATCTTCTTTACAATTTCTTCATTCATTAATGCTTGAGGTAGTTAAGGGAAGTTCACTCCCTGGGATTTTCTTGAGAAAAAAGAGACTCATGAGCAGTGAATCCCCCTTCTCTTACATTTTTTGTGAACATGTTAGATCTTTTTCTCCAATGTTTAAATGTTTATGATAATGTTTTCTCTAAGAAATATTTTGATATGTTGGATGATTCTCTAGATGGTTTCTTAGAAGCATCTTCCTCTACTTGTAGATCTTCTGAACAAAATTCTTCATCTCAAACATCCACTTCTTCAGTGGCTGAAGAGTCAGTGAACATTGATGTAGTCTCTTTGGCTTCTCTAAGGCCTAAGAGACCTATTTTTTACTTGAATCTAGCTATCCCTTTTCCTAAGAAGATTCATTCCATCTGTGGGGTCCCATATTCTTATGACAATAGATTTGTATACAAGGTTTGTACGAGTTACATACTCTACTTCTTATAATGTTGTACTGCACACATACAATACTAGAAGAAATCAGTAGAACTTGAATCAACAACCTTTTGATCCTACACCTCAACCTACTCAGGTTCCTACTTCTTTACCACCTTCTCAACTAAGTCTTCCTTCAACACATAAACCTGCAACTAAAGCACCCAGAGACTATGATCTTGTCGAGCAACTTTGTGTTACTCTGGTTAAGATCTCGCTTTGGGATTTGCTTCAGACTGCTCTAGTTTATCAATGTATCCTTCAAAATATCCTCTTTCCTACTTTCTTTAGGTTGGAAGATGTTAATGCGTTGATGCCTCATATTCATGTGGATTTTCTGAATATCACATTATATTCGTAAGAACTTCCACCCCTAGATGTAAAGAAGCAATCAAACCCTTTGATGATCTTAGTTAGTGTTGATATCATTAGCATTAGACGTACCCTCATTGACACTAGTTCGGATCTCAACATTTTTTGTATGGATTTATTACCTAAGATTAATTTTGATTCTTCTTCTTTAGCTACTTCTTCTCTATACATTCATGGATTTGATAATACAGGCCATCAAGCTCTAGGTACCATAATCTTGCCCTTGAAGCTAAGACCCATTACCTTATCCACTCTGGTTTATGTGGTTTATGGCCCTTTACCTTATAATCTTCTTTTGGGAAGACCTTGGATTCATGCTATGGGAGTTGTAACCTCTACTCTACATCATTCTTTAAAGTTTTTTGCTAATAATAGAATTGTCACAATTAAGTTTGACCCTGAGGCTGTCCACCTTTGTGATTTGGTGTTTGTTGGTCAAGCCTTAGTTGTTTCCACTTAAGAATTTCATTTTCTCACTAACCTCTGATGCGATGACATGCTCCTCGGTAGTACCATCTGTGGAGATTTTCCCCAAAGTGAATGTCCCTAAAGAGGAGCAACCTAAAGTAGAAAGTCCTAAGTCTTCCTCATCTACTTCTTCTTCTGAATCAAATGGATTTCTTGGTGATGATTGGAGATCCTTAGAATTCTCCAAATTCTTCATTGAAGAATACAAAATGAATCCCATCCACCTCAATCTTCCAATAACTTCAAATACCTCAGCTACCTAAAAGTTGATCAACCTCTTACTGAGAAGGAAAGCTGTGATCCTACCTAGGAACCCATTTGTTCCCCTATTAATGAGGATGATCAAAGTTTTGTTGGGGAGATTAAAATTTTAATTCTGATGAGAAGTATGGATGTGGTCTCATAGACACATTTGACACCCATTGGTGGAATGACACTCTCTATGGGGAACCACCTCCTTTTGAGGCTTTGCAAATGTATTATGGTCGTGGATACAAACTTGTTTCTAAGTATGGTTATGGATGTAAAGGTCTTGGGCATATTGAAAAAGGAATTTAGATCCCTATCCAACTTAAACCTCACAAGCATAATTTGGGTTTGGGATGCTCTATTGAACAATTCAAACAAAAACCATGGTGCAGTGTTAACATGATTTCGATTGAACCTCTCAACTCAGTTCATCCTAAATTGATAGAGGATAAAATAAAACTTGATGAAGTTACTCTATATGTATTTTCCTTAGAAGAAGTGTTGGAAGAATTCTTAGGTGCCTATTCCCACTTGCATTCCTTTCACCATATGCAACGATTTTCATATCACTTGAATAAGAAAGCATAATTTGAAGAATTTGTTTTGATATGGACAAGGAGACTCCTTTATCTAATGTTGATGATGATGTCTCAATACCTCATCTTGAAGACCATAGTCCTCTCATTAAGGGGGATACTGATGAAGTTTTCATGGGCCCTAAATCCTCTAAAAAGGTGATTAAGATAAAAAAAATTCCTTTCTTTTGAAGAAGCTAAGGAGCATTTTGACCTTCTACATACTCATCCTAATATATTTGTTTGGTCATATTTGGACATGCCTGATATTGATGAGTCTATAGTGGTTCACAATATTGGACTATGTCCTAATGCCAAGCCTATCAAGCAAAAAAATTGAAAGATCAATCCCAAGGTTGTCTTATTGGTTAAGATTGAGATAAAGAAGTTATTAAAAGCAAGCTTTATCCATCTGATTGACTACTCACCTTGGATTTTGAATATTGTTGTTGGTAGTAAAATTGATGGTCATATTTGTATATGTATTGATTTTTGTAACCTCAATAAGGGTTCTCCTAAAGAATTTTTTTTATTGCCTAATATTGATATGATTGTAGACTTGATTGAAAGTCATGCCTTGTTATCCTTCATGGATGGCTTCTTAGGCTATAACCTATTGAAAAAAAAAAAATAGAAAACTGAGAGGGGGGTTGAATCAGTTGTCACATAATTTAAAACTTATTCAACCTTATTAACCTTTAATCTCAGATCTGATAATTAATAGTGAAAGCATGAATCAACAACACATCAGAAACACAAGAAAACCAAGATTTTATACGTGGAAACCGTGTTAGGGGAAAAACCACGGTGGATGTTATTCCACAAGATTATACCCTGTTAAAAGTATAAAGATGAATAATGATAATGCACATGCATTCAGGCACACTGCCTAGAGCTCACTGCTCAAATAGGAAGGCTCGCTGCCTTACATAAACATTCAGATTAAAACTATTTGAAGAATATGAACTGATAAATTAGCTTCTGCAAAAGCCTGATTACAGTTTTGGTTAAGCACATAAACACTTCTTCACACTTCACTCAATCTTCTTCAATTTTTTCTCTGCAATCGAATGATCTGATATTTAATCGCACATTTCACACACTTCATACTCGCATACTTCAAATGAGGAAAACAGTCGCTCTTATATATTCGCTTCATGGAATTACATCAACAACTTTGTCTGCCAAAAATAAAGGAATAAATAAATTACAAATTATCGGCCCAATTCATGAATAAATCTCAATGTGCACCAACTGAAGTCAGTCACAAAATAATGAGGACCTAAAACAACATCCTCTAACATTCCAAACATTAAAATATTAATCCACGAGGATCTGCAACACTCTACAACCATCATGTCAGCCAAGAACATGAAAACCCAAACACACAAAGGAAAAATATTTGATCATGATCACACCAATCAACACGGACGTGCAACAAGGATAGAGCATGATCTAAAAATATCAACGAACATTGCAGGAGAATACACAACAACTAGAATTACTAGAATTACATTCTCTTCATCCAGAAACACCACAGTAACAAAATAATTGTAGGAACACAAAAACACACAACTTGCACAAATCTCGATGCGCACCTCTAAAACTTCCAGAGTATAAACTAGATAGGCTTAGCAACAAACCCTTTAAAGTGCAAATTTTGAATACCAATATATTGGATTTTCCACCACACTAAACTTCACAACTTCTTAGGCAACCTTCAACATATTTATTATAATTTTCTCAATATCCTCGACATATACAGTCTTTAGGATATACAGTCTTTAGGACATCAATGCTAATAGTGTTTACATCAATGAAAACCACATATCAGCAACACAACCACAACATCCAACATAACCAAATCCATATAAACCCAAAAGATCATATAAGACACCTTCACTACTCCTTGGGGTACGTTTTGTTATGTGGTCATGTCATTTGGGTCAAAGAATGTAGATGCAACTTACCAATAGGAAATGACCTTAATCTTTCATGACTTCATTCATAAAATCCTAGAAGACTATGTTGATGATATCATGGAAAAGTTTGTAACTCATTAGGATCATTTAGGAAATCTTCGACTCATCTTTGAAAGGCTTCAACTCTATAAGATGAGGCTCAATCCTTTTAAGTGTGTCTTTGATGTGGACACAAGCAAAAATTTTGGATTCATAGTCTCTCATCACAAGATTTAGGTTGATACAAAAAAAATTGATGCAATTGTTAACATGCCTCCACCTAGAAACATTTTTTAATTATAGAGCTTGCAAGGGAAGATTCAGGCAATTCGTAGATTCATATCTTATTTGTTTGATTGTACACTTCCCTTCACTTGTCTATTGAAAAGGGATGTTTTCTTTTAATGGATGAGGAGTGCCAGAAAGAGTTTGATTCAATTAAAACATATTTAGCCAATCCTCATGTATTAATGTCATCTATGCAAGATAGAACCTTTTTTCTTTACCTTGCCACATCACTATACGCTTTGGAAGCCTTGCTTGCTCAATACAATGATGTCAAAAAAGAAAGAGTAGTCTATTGCATTATTCATGTCCTTTTTTATTATGAAACTCATTATTTGCCATGGAGAAACAATGCCTTACTTTCATCTTTACAACATAGAAGTTAAGACATTATCTTCTTCATGTTGAAACACATGTCATTGTGAAAAGTGATCTTCTGAAGCATTTTTTTTCTAGTGTTGACCTTTCTGGAAGGTTAGTGAAATGGATAATGTGGCTTTCTGAGTTTGAAATAAAGTTCATAACTCAAAAATTGATAAAAGGTCAAGTTGTTATCAATCAATTGGTAGATGCTCCATCTCACTCCTTCCCTGGTCTGGACTCATTTCCTGATGAAGATGTTTTCTCAATTAGTCACGATCTTGTATCAGATATGTATTTCAATGGATCAAGATGTCATACTGGCTCTGAGGTAGGTGTATTTTAGATCTCGCTTAAGGCTAAAGTCGGTCCCTCTCTCCTTTTGATTAGATTTTACTTACACCAATAACATCATTGAGTATGAAGCCCTTATTGTTGGTTTGTGCATCATGATTACTTTAAACATAAAGCATCTTCACATACATGGTGAATCTAAGCTTATTATAAATCAAATCATAGGAATTTATCAAGCTAAGTAAAGTAAGTTGTCTTAGTATTGGGCCCTAGCTTTTTCCTTACTTGATCAACTCTCCTCTTTCACAATAGATAGTGTCCCTAGGAGAGAAAAATAACACATGAATACCATGGTGAGCACTGCCTCCTTGGTGCCCTCAGATAAGGATACAAAATAATACCACTTTTTGGTTCATATTCTTTGCTCTACTATTATTTCCAATCAACCTGGATCCAATGCTCTCATGTGTACTCATGTAAGCTCAGAAGAATAGTATTTCAACATTTACAAATATCTGAAGACTAGAAATTTTCTGGATGATGTGATGAAAAAATGATCACACTCAGATATGAAAACTTCCAATTTTCTATGTTGTCTTATTAGATGTCCTTTATCGAAAATACTATAATGGTCTTCTCCTTTGTCGTATCACTAAAGAGAAAATACCCCTTGCCCTTAAAGAATCCCATTCGAGTTCTGGGGGTGGACATTTTGGTGGTAAATTCCTGGTACAAAAATAATTCACATGGGATACTTCTAGCAAACAATGGAATGAGATCCCTTTGATTTTTTCAAGAAGTTTCCACAATATCAATAGTATAGTCATCTTATTCATGCTCCTACTCAAGAGCTACAAAATCGGACCTCTCCTTGGCCATTCACAAAATGGGGGTTGGATATTATTGGAAATATATCGCCTCCTTCTTCTAAAGGACATGTGTTTATCACTGCCACTACCAATTACTTCATGAAGTGGGTTGAAGATGTCCCACTCCAATCCACGAATGTTGAAGCTATTTGTAGCTTTCTTCTAGACAATATCATTTCTTGCTTTAGATTTATTTATACCTTTGTTTCTGACAATGGTATGTCATTTAAGAACAAGGAAGTGAAGCAATTTCTAGAGAAGTTTCATACTCAACATAGTTTTTCTACACCGTATTATCCAAAATCTAATGGTGAAGCAAAAGTGTCTAATAAAAAACTTGAGCTTATTCTTCGAAAACAGTAAAAAAACATGGTAAGGATTGGCATATTCAATTAATATACACTTTGTGGGCCTATCACACTAGTGTTTGTATGGCAATGGTAATAATGCCTTACAATCTTGTGTATGGTGTTGAAGCTATCATGCCTTTGGAATTGGAAATTCCCTCCTTGTGGGTTTCCTTTAAAGGGTTAATTGATGATGATACTTACTGATCTAATCATTTGCATCAGCTTGAGTTTCTCTATGAGCGTCATTTGCAAGCCCTTGATCATCTTAAGTCTTATCAACGATTATTGTCTAGGTAGTACGATCAAGGTGTTCTTCCTAGAAATTTCAAGGTAGGTGACTTGGTTCTCTATGAGAATTAGAGAAATGT
The DNA here is from genome assembly GCA_007115665.2 of Sequoiadendron giganteum. Lineage (NCBI taxonomy): Eukaryota > Viridiplantae > Streptophyta > Pinopsida > Cupressales > Cupressaceae > Sequoiadendron > Sequoiadendron giganteum. The sequence goes on along the minus strand of CM021101.1, from coordinate 809,256,451 downwards.
AAATGGGCCACTTGATCAAAGGGGAAAGTTTAGTTCTAATTGGTTAGGCCTTTACATTGTCATCTCCCTGTATGGTTCTGGTGCCTATGTATTGTCATCTATGGATGGAACACCTCTAAAATAAATTGTTAATGCAATACATCTTCATCGATACTATGTGTAGTGTCTATGTGTCACATGTGCAATGTTCACCCCTCGGGGTTGTAGTGTGATGTATGTTGGCATTCCTTCATCAACACATTATGAATTTTTTTTGTTATGATGCAACCATGTGTGTGTGAGAGAGACATACATATATGTGTTTTTATATGATATGTATCCATGCGTTACATTACATCTTTTGGTTAGGAAATTAGATCATCATTATATTTAATTAGCATACATCCATGTGTGTTTATTAAATCATGATAGCATCTAATTTAACATACATCCATAAATACAACATCCATCACAAAATCATAAATGAAAGTAAAGAAACATACACATGAAACAAAGAACACCATGATTTTGAAACTAGTATCTCATGTATATATACATATCAAATGTCATGTACATGTATTGTGCCACTATCATCAAAAAATGAGTGGTCGTTGTATATGTGTATCAATTTCTATACATAAAAAATGATCTACAAAATATATGTATCGTCACTACAAAAATGGTATATATAAAATCAGATCTCTACGCCTTGGGTGCATGGCTCCTCGAGCCCTCTGGGTCTAGTGGTGGCTATTATTGTAGTTGGATGGTAGAGATGGATCAGGACCTATGTGATCATGAGACATATATTGATGTGTGTAGCCCTCTAATCTCTCCTTGAGGGGAGGCTATCTGAAGCTCGACTCACCTAAGAACATCCTACAATTGTTGATCCCCTGCCAACATCACAGCTACTACCTACCCTATGATGTCATCAAGCTAGCTTTGTAGAGAATCATATGCCTGCTTGGCACTATCTTCTCTCATCATGGTGTCATCTCGCTTAGACAGGGCAGCCCACAGATCCACCAACACTCGATCTCTTTGTGCTCTAGTAGTGGTGGTATTTGTGATCCTCTAGATGATATCCACCTATCCATCCTCATATGTCATCCTTGGGATTGTGATTGACTCGAATAAGTGGACATGTCAACCCACTGAGGTTGGTCGATACGTGTCCAAGATGGACCCCTAGATAGGTACAGTTGGGGCCATATTTGATATACATTGTGCTATCAACATAGTCCATTCCTGTGTGTCCACTGCATCTACAGAGAGAGAGTAGACCCATCAGTATCACGAGATATATATACATAAAACCAAAACAAAATCATATACATGAGATGATAGATGAAATTACTGAAATGAAATTACATAAACAAATGTTGTACCTGGGTCCCTTGGCTGCCAGTGTAGGTTCGATGGTGGGGTGACATTGCATCCTGTGTTGCCTTCATTAGGTGTTTCTCCTAGTTCCATTAGAGGTTCAACTGAATCAACAGATGGCATTGGCACCACTACTAAGATTGGGACAATGGGTTGAGAAGAGGACATCCTCTATTGTCACCTCAGTCTCACCTCAACTATACCAGCCACCACTTCCTCCTATTATTGCTGCCCTCTACCCTTGTATGTCTTCATCAACCTCTATATTGGTGGTGCATCACCCTACAAATCAAGATCCCCCCTGAGGGCATCTATTGGGAAAATATATGTAGGATGATTAATCAATCACTAGGTATGAAATCCCCACACCATGCCTACATCATTGATGTGGTGGGCCTTTGGCTGGTCCTAATCATCTACATCATCATTAGAAGGGATGATGTCAGTGATGGATGACCATCAATGGTCACCTATCCATGTAGCACTCCTCATGGCCCATGTGTAGGAGGGAATCATGAGAGGGATAATATAGATAATACCAAACTATCACATAGCCCTCTACTAGTAGGAGGGCATAATCACAAAATCAGTGTGACCTAGAAAAATTGGTCGCATTGTAGGTTCCTAAGGTACTTGTTATCATCCACCCATCAGAACCACCTATAAGTCTACCATCTAATCTAGTCAGACCTCAGAGTATCAAACTGTACATGCCAAAACTATAAATATCCATGTTGTCATTGTCTAATAAGCTCATGCCAATGATCCATTGGCATTGAGTAATCCCTCACCTAGGGATACCTAGCTAGATACATGCATGCGATTTGAGAAAATGCCCACACTTGTAATAGGGTGCACATGGTCAGGCTCTAGAACTCATAGTGCATGTACCTACCCACCTCATGGTATAGGTGTGCAAGCATGCTCTTCCCCCATGCAAAAAATTTCTTGTGCTGCTCCATTTCCTTAATGGTGTGCATGAGGCCCCCATGAAGGTGAGAGCCTTGTGCATCCATAATGACCTACATGGGCATAGTGGTGACTAGCACCCGTCGAAGTAGGGGGATCATCGCGCTACCCTGCTCAAGCCAACAAATGTAGATGTGTCCAATCCCATCATCGTCGTCCTTGTGACCCGAGCAGTATTGGATTCCCTCTACCTACTCCCATGTAGATTTTGTGTTGTCTATGGTCACTTCGTCGCTCATAGATGGGGACCGGGGATGTGATACATGTCCTCTAGGGTGAAGATCATCTCACCCGTCAAGAGGTGGAAGGTTGATGCGGTGGATCTCCACCACTCCATCAATGCCATGATTATGGGATCATGGTAAATCATCTTAGGCATGGTGTAGATATGCCACAACTTGACTCGTTGTAGAAGAATCTCCTCATCGTTCAACATGTATCAAGATTGGTCTCGGATGACCTTCCCATCGAGATGCTCTCAAATCTCTAGGTAATCTTGTGAAAGGTGAAAAATGACCTAAATAAGTATATTGGACATGGAAATCCTATCTTAAACATGAAAATTTTCTATCTAGTGCCTCTTAGACATAGGTGCATCGTGCAAACGTTTGCACGATGTGATGTCATTTGAGGTTTGCCATTAAATCTGGACTAGGCGCCAACACATCTGGTAGAATCCAATGCACGTAGAGGACACCAATGTGTGAAAGGAATGAATGTGTGCATGTTGGACACATGCATTGTGATTTCATCCTAAATTGGCTAAAATATTAAAAACAAGGTTTAAAGACTTACTTGGTCCACCTCGAGACCCTTGGTGATATCATGTCATAGTTGGTCCATCCTAGGCTCTGCATACTCTCGTTTGTATGGAATTTTGCTAAATTTTTCGTCACAAAATTCAACAAAACTCACGCGATGAATAGTGAAAATGACCCTTTTGGGGGCCCACCTGAGTATATATAGGATCCTTGGGGCCCATTTTTCTTAGACATCATGGTCCCCCCATTTTTCTTGATTTTTCCCTAGTGAACTAGGGGAAAACTCAAGAGGGGACATATAGTTACCTCTTTACCATATTTTTCTTCTGAATCATCAATTTTTTTCTTGATCATTCTTGTCGCCTTAGTAGCTTCCTCTAAATTTTTTGGACTAACTTAAAATTTAAATTTTGTAGAATCAAATTTTGCATACACTTTCATGAAAAATGTTGTATGTTTGTTGAGTTCGACTACTAGGGGCACCTTTAGTACCTACCTGCTCAACCTATACATACTCTACAATATCCTTTTTAGCACACAAATTTGTAAAAAAATAAATTGTGTTGAATTTCTTTGCTACTTTAGTGTCGTGATTTTTCCCAAAATTGAGCCCACTAAAGTGGGGAAAAATGTAATGTCACAAAATTGCACCCTAGGGGAAATTTCACATTTACACATTTAGCCTTGCATTTATTACACCTAAGTGCATTTATGATAATAACCTCATGGGTTGGAATTTCATGATTCTAACTCCATGATAAACAATGATGAAGTGAAAATAGTTCACCAACACATTTCCCAAAAATTGACGTGTTGGACACTTGCATGGCTCACGAATGTCTGCACGACGCGCTAGCATCCATGTAATTTTCTGAGTTTGAAATGTGAAATCTTGAAATCTTGACGTGTGGCATGTGTCCCTATAGTTAGAACTCTGAGTGTAATGGCTCATACCACCTCTTGCAATAAATAAAATCCTCCTTAGCTCTCATTTTGGGGGTTCCTTCTCATTTTGGGACTTGAATATCTAAATCTTGTTCCATTCTCTAGCTCTTGATTCTTTGATCTTGCTTCTATAGCGAAGCTCTGCTGGATTGAATTCCGTCTAACAACCAAATCTCTCTTTCCAGCATTTAACAATGTTACCACACATTCAAAATGGGGTTGAGAACTGTTGATAACACTCTCTTGTTCTTATCTATTTGTGAATAGATTACTTTGTTCAATTTTTCTACTTTGTGGTACAGGTTTTCCTCATTGAGTAGGGATTGCTTTTACCACTCCTTGCTTGTTCATTTTGTCTAATTTTTCTATTTGTAGACACTTAAAAAGTCTTGATTGATACTATGCATCTGATTCTGATAAATTAACACTATTTCTTCTGAAATCACTTCGAACTAACCAATTAATTGAATAATCAACATTATTTAATTAAATTCAGCAAATTCAACTATTAATCAAATAATTAAATTTATTGATTAATTCACCTTTGTTCTGACTAATGTTCATCATATTTAATTAAATCAAATCATTTAATTAGACCCCCTAAGTCTTCTCATTTGATTAAATAAATCAAATCAAATGTCAAAATCTCCTAATCCATTCCAATCAATTAATTCTCAATTAATTAATCCTAAATCACTTTCTAATCATCATTAATAAATCCTCCAACTTTTAACTCCTCAAGAGTTAAATCAACCCATGGTCAACTAACCAAGTTGCAAATGAAATTAAATTCTTTTAATTATTTAATTCCTCTGTTTATCCTCACAAAGGCATATTCCAAGCAATATTCCTCTCAACCACCCTCTATTCAATTTCCTTCCAAAGATTTCAAAAATATCTTACGTCCTCAATAACTCCTCTTACATCCTTTCAAATCTTCAACCACATTCATTCAATTCCTCTTACATCCTTTCAAATCCTCAACCATTTTTGTTTATTTCTCTTACATCCCCCATTCCTCAACATATTTCCTAGAATGTGCTCCACCTTCCTCCAATAGAATTGTAACACTTGACACATTCTCATTGGCTCCCATTTTATCCCGCATTCACCAGTTCTTCTCATTATTCAACCCTTGAGTTCTATAAATAGAATCATTATCTTCACAATATGGATCCACAACTTCAAGCATTATCACTATAGGAATTTCAATTCATAACAATCCATCATTTTCATCATTTTTAGTTAAGTTATCATCATTTTAGAGTCATTTCCATACTTGGAATCACCAACATCACAAAAGGTTATCAAAGGGATTGGGAAAGGGCTTCTTTCCACATCAAAGGAGAATCACTCCCCCTATGGGATGGAGGTTTATCTACTTCAATTTGATTTCATGTTATCTTTAGTTAGTTTACTCTTATTTTCATGTTTTCTCTTTGATTTGGTTAAAGAATCTCATAGCGAGTGCTTTATTTGGTTTTCTAACATGAATAACACTTGTTTGTTGTTTCATGTTAGTTGATTGTAGATTAGATACTCACACTATCTGTCTGGCTATTTGTGGAGGTGGGAACACCAAAGTGGAGGTTTGACTACGAAAATCCCCAAAACAATCCCAACATTTTTCCTCATTTTCCTTGTGTGCAAGTTGCCGAAGTAAAGCTTGGGGAAAGGTTTCAAGCGTGCAATCATTTGTAAGTTTATCCTTGGCTCTCCTTTGTATTTTCTAGTATTTCTCGCTTTTTGTTTATCTGTTTTGTTGAACAGACCTTGGGTTTGAGCACATTAGTAGAGTTAAAGTATTTATATTCAAGGTCTTGGTTCTATGTTTGCCTTGAACGCTAGTGCATCCCTCTAGCGTTTCTCACTTTTTTTATCTATTTTGTTGAATAGACCTCGGGTCTAAACACATTTGTAGAGTTAAATTATTATTTATATTCAAGGTCTTGGTTCTATATTTTCTTTGGACGCCAGTGTGTCCCTTGGACTCCAACGTGATGCACTAGCATCCTAATATCCTACTGTAGTCCTTTTTTTTTAGAGCTATTCCTTCTAAAGTAGAGATCTCAAAATGATGCTCTCTTAGATTCTTAAGCAGTCTTCTTGAATATTATCTCTAGTACGATCTTTGCAATTTCTTCATTAAGTAACGCTTGAGGTAGTTAAGGGCATTTCACTCCCTGGGATTCTCTTGAGAATGAAGAGACTTATGAGCAGTGAATCACTCTTCTCTTACACTTGCATATATTCAAACTTGCATCAAACTTATGATCCCACTAAATTTAGAAGTTTGTAGGAAAATTTCACCCTACTTGCACATATGAAATCATTTACTCAATCTTCAAATCTCCACTATGATATATGTTATTGAAACCTTTCAATCCAATGTTAGGATTAGTGATATTAACCTTGCAATCCTAGGACTATGTGCCTTAATTTTAATATTTTAATAGTTGATTATTATTTCATGTGACTCCAATAATCATGGAAGGGAAAATGTTAGGATTTACTGACAAGAATGAGGAATTAGATTAACAATTAAATGTAGATTTTAAATGCAACAGAACAATAGAAATTGAAATTTACATAGGTGAGATGACAAAATTTTTAACTCGGTTCACACTTTCCTAGGCTACGTCCACAAATAATAGCAATCCAATTTTATTCAAATTTCCAACAATTAAAAATTACTTAAACTTACAACAAATAGTTGCAATGTGCAACAACAAATGCACATGATTTTCACTACTTAGTTTCACATGCTTTTCTACATGTGCCTAATACAAAATTGTGGCCTTTTGTCACAAAAACCCATGCCTTGCTGCAAGTACTTCACAAAACATGACTGTTCATTTCCAATCAACAATAAATTCCAAACAAAGTTGTGACTATCCATTTTCTAATCTGCAACAAATAAAACACATGTTTTCGACAGTTACAAATTGGTTTTTCAACCAAATTACATTAGGAATTGATAATAAAATTCCTTTAATAAAATTGTAAAGTGACCAAAATGTTAACACCAAAGGATGATGAGGCTCCACAGACCAACAAAAATTGAATGTTCCACATGAGGAGAGACATTTTTTATAATAAAATATAGTTTCTAAGCACTTGAAATATTCTTTGCAAGGTGTCATTGAGTGGAGAAGCTGAATTTGGTTCATGGAAACATTATTAGACACTTGGCATGAAGTGAAATGATATATAGTTATTTACATTGTTGTAAGAGGTGTAGGAAGCATCTAATGACATTGTAAGAGGTGTAGGAAACATCTGACATTGTAAGAGGTGTAAGCAAGCATATTTGAGTGGAGAAGTTTAATTTGGTTCATGAAAACATCATTAGAAACTTGACATGAAGTGGATGTTAGAGTAATCATGTATTAGCTATTAATTAATTAATATTTAATTGATTATTGGGTAAGTGCAAAAAGATGGGGGGCCAAAACGGGGGCTTAAGTGGCCACTTTTTTCTGAAATCAAGAAATATTGACCTTGGATGTGAAATTGAGGATAGTTACACTCAAAATTTTGAGATGCAACAAAAACAAGGATCGTAGTGCTTTGAGTCTACATTCTAAAATACTAGTTTATTTTGAAAAATTGTTGAGATTAAGGGGTTCAAAAGAGGGACATACAAAAATTGGTGTTTTTTTTGTCAAAAAAACATAACATAGCAACTTTTGTACATCCCTAGCATAGTGAATTTTTTTTTAGTATTTTAAAATCACTTCAGTGAGGAATTAGCTAACAGTATGTAGTTGATGCACGATTTTTCTGATAATTATTAATGAATATTTGTTTTTTTACTAATTTTCAAAGTGGACACTTCCTGAAATACAAAATTTTGGCCGTGCTACCCCTACAAAATTTGGAAACTAATTGATTTTTTTTTTTAAATTGTAGAATGGAGTCTAGTTTCTAAAAATGTAATTTATTTGAAATTTCAATGAATGGAAATTTTTTAACGAAAAACATCAAACACTGCTTTTTTTTCAAAAAAAGAGACACATAAACAAAATAAATTATAGATGAAAGGCTTAACATTGTCAAAAAGTGAAAAAAATTACATCGTTGGATAGCTAAGAGAGAACCTAACATTATCTAGGTGTTTGATTTATTTGACATTGAAACACATGCAATCCTAACAGTGAGCACGAACCCAATTATGCGAAATATTGTAGAATTTGCAAAAACACATCTCTGGTCATTGGGAAGGTCGTCCAAGCCTTTGGGTTAGTATTCCAAGGCAAATACCAAGCCTAAGGCTTGGGGATTGCGAAAACAAGATATAACATGAGCGCATTATAATGTGAGCGCATTATAACTTAGTTTTGACATGGTTTTTTTCATTGTGTGGGACATGTCTAGCAAGACATAACACGAGCAGGGTATAACACACTCACGTTATATCTTGCTTTATGTTAAATTATACTCTATTGAATGTATTTTTTATATATTTATATGTTTGTATGTGCATGTATGCTTGTATGTCATGTATGTATGTATGTATGTATGCATGCTTTTATGTATGTATGTATGTCTATATGTATGTATGTATGTATGTATGTATGTATCAATGCATGTATGTATGTATGCCTATAAGTATGTAATATTGTATCTACATATGTACATGTATGCTTGTATGTATGTAGGATTGTATGCACATATGTATTATTCTTGTATTGTTAGGAATTGCATGCAAAATATATCAATTAAATAAAGATAAAGATTAAACAAAGGAATGAAAAATACACATAAATAATAATAGCGAGAGACAATTTTAATGTGGTTCACCCAAAATTGGGCTACATCCACCAACAAAGAGTCCAATATTATTATCCAACAAATCTAGCCGATTACAACCAACAATCCTTGCAACTCAATACCGCTACAAATGCTGCAATACAATATCAATGAAAAACCTAACCCTTAGCTATTTTATCAAGACTTATGTTGATTATGAAATAGGGTTTTGTATGTCGGCCAATAGAAAAATGATGAAATTGGCAACCTAACTTGGCCTGTTTGAAACAATGGGTCCAAGAAATGGGGTCTCCTGGTGATTTACATAGACCTAAGAGGAAGGGAGAGAGAGAGTATTGAGAGGGAGAGGGAGAGAGGGAGAGAGGGAGAGGGAGAGAGAGAGAGGGAGAGAGAGGGGGGGGGTTGGACCTAAATCCTAAGCCATAAACCATAAAGCCTAAAACCTAAAACCTAAGCCATTTCTATCCTAGGATTGTGCAATCTGTGAGCTAGTTGAAATACATTGATTGGATCTCAAAATTTGAAACAAACATTCAACAATTCATCAAAATTCAAACCCTTTGGAAAGAGCAAATATCCTTGAAAATTCCAAGTACTACTACTTGTCCTTAGGTATTTTATCATTAGAGGCTTCTAAATATTTGGGCCTATATTTCAAGTTGTTCTCTTCAAAGTCAACTTAAGGAAACTATGGCTTTGACCCTTTGATTTTCACATAATGGACCTTGTGAAATGAAAAAGAGTTAAAACATAGAAATTTAGTTTGAATTTAATCTTGAGACAAGTGTTGATGTGGTAAAAATAATCCATTTAATCTAGATAAAATAAAATTGAACCCCACATATGTGCTTGTTCTCATGATTTCCAAAAAGTTCAAGATCCCAAAGCAAACATTTTTATGCAAAAACTTCAATTTTAGGTGTCACACTAAAATTTTTATCAAGAAGTACATTAGGAAGTGCAACATCAAGCAATACACCAAGATAAGAAATAAGTTCATGATTTTTTATATACTCATTCTTTTGAACAATCCGTATATGTATGCTCAATTTGAACCACTCATCTAAGTCAAAGTTTGGTATTTTGGATTTGAACACTTTAGAAGTATAGCATGTTCTTCAAAACCTTGTTATTGTTAAAAAAGTATCTCTAGGTACATATAGGATCAAATCAACCCTCTCATCCATCTCAAACATCAATCAAAATCCCATCTCACAAAAAACTCTTGGAACATTGGAAAAATCATTCATGCTATAATTTTGGTAAATCCTTGAAATCACTTTGTTTGGCTAATGTGTGTGGATGAATCCTTATTCACACATTTAGTTGAATTATCACCCTTGTGGACAAGTCTACTCCAAGATAACATCTAACATATTGGGATTTATGAGTCCATTATCCAAAAAAATCAAACCAAATCCAAATCAAAATCCAAAAATCCTGAATTCTAGTATTCCTCCAAGGTCCTCAAGAGTTCAAGCATCCATATCATTCATCTTTCATTTTTTCACACCATCATCATTATTTGATCCTTAAAAATCCTATATTTTTATTTTTTACCTAAATTTTAGACCAACCCAAGGAGTTAGAGGTTTACCTCATATTCCCAAAATCTTATCCTTATTTTATGGTTCAAACAAGTTCCCAACACAAGAAGATCATGGAGAAAAACAAAGAAACATCCACTTCAAGTGATTTGAGCCAAAATGCATCAGAATTCAACCCAAAGGAATCAATCAACCCTTCACTTAATCCCTCTCAACTACCTCAAGATCCTCAAGAGGGAGGTTTCCAACTGGAGGATGTCACCAACAATTTCCAAGGGATGACCCAAGACAAAATACTTGAATTAATCCAAAATCCTAAAACACAAAAGATTGCCAACATGGTCATGAGACTCAATCCCACACAATACATGTTGGAATTAGCAAAGTAAAAACCCTTTGGGAGTATTCCTCAAGCACCATTCATGCCTTCATTCCCAAATTCCATCCAACCCATCATACAACCAACACCATCTCATGATCCAAGTCAGCCAATGATCACCAAAGGGAGTTCATTACTCCAAGCTCTTCAAACACATCCACTTGTCAATAACCAAAACTTGGAGGCAAACACAATCTTGGGTATGAATAGCACCATCCCATAGGACCCAAAGCATCCATATGTACCACTCATATTTCATGATAGAAACAACCCCTCCACCTTTTCCACAACACCAGCATACCCTCTTAATACACAAAGTTCTCTTCCCATGATATCACAAGGACAAGTGGATTTGTTTACACAAGTGGGAAATTTTGATGCATCATCTTCACTTTTACAAGGGAACACACCACCAATCTTCCCATCATTCCCGTTATTTCCATCATCATCCACACCTAATCAAGGTATGGGGAAAATCCTTCCATCCAATACATTAATCCCAAATCAAACAAATCAAATCAATCCAAACACTAGTAAAATAAACAAATCCATCATACCAAATCCTTCGGCTATGCCATTGATATCGCAACACCAAGTGGCACCAATCCAATCAATCAACATACCAACTACAACAATCCAAACATCTCAAAATATAGTCTCACAAGGACTAAGCATACCAACCATCAATCCAAACCTACCATCCACCGCTCAACCCCTCGTCATCACTCAAACACCAGAACAACCACCTCAGAAAAATCTTGCCACCTCATCCCACACCATTCCACCAAATCCTCCACCTCCACCACCAAATCCAAACATATCAAATCAATATAGCATCACATTGCAAGTAGCCCAATAAGCGTACCAAAAATCACTTCAACAATTCCAAGCTCAACAAGTTGCACAACAAGCTGCCCAACAAGTACAACAAGTAGTGCAACAAATTCAAGCACAACAAGCCACCCAAGCATAAGCACATGCATTTATACAACAAAAACAATCCGCATGAACCGCACGAGCTGCACAAGCTACATAAGTTGCACAAGTTGCACAAAAAGCTCAAGCTTAGGAACAAGCTCAATACCAAGCACAACAAACACAAGTGAAAGCTTTATCCTATCAACAAACCTTGCAAAAATACACGCAACAATAAGAATTAATATCGTAATAGAAGCAATTTGCATAACACCAAGCAGAACAATAGGCATTATGCCACCCAATAACAACAACAACAAGCCCAACAACAAGCATTATTGGCACAACAACAACAACAACAACGAGCATATCAACAAGCGTTAGTTGCACAAAAAATATTTAAACAACCTCTCACAAAAACCCAAACCATCCCACACATTATACAAGCAACCAGACCACCATCTCAAATTACATTCATCCCACCACTCGATCCACAAACTGATTTATCTGCACAAGTTAAATTTCTCTCGTAGAAAATACTAGACACACAATCAGGAAAGACAAAGAAAACATAAGGGAATTTGTGCCCCTATCCATTTGATAGAAGTATTGCAATGGTTTCATTCCCACCAGGCTTTGAAATACCGAGAAACTAGAAATCCTAAAGATCACATTAGGGAATTCCATGTACACTGTATGAAGGTCGCATACAATGATTCTTATTTAATGTGACTCTTCCCTCAGAGCCTAGCTGGTCCAACAATGGAATGGTTCTCTTGCCTTCCCCCAAGGATTATAAAGCTCCAAGAAATTATGGACAAATTCATTGAAAATTATTCATTCAACTTGGGCATGGAAGTAAACTTGGAAGAGTTATCCAACCTAAAGCAAGCCAAGGGAGAAACATTCACAACCTTCTTGCAATGAAGGTGATCTAAGGACAACAAGAGCAAATAGGCTATGCTGAAAGAACAAAAAATTGGGACTATCATCTCAAACCTTGAAGGGACCTTGGCCTTTCATTTAAAAATGCAATGCATAACAACATATGACCAATTTATTCCCAAAGCACTCAACATCAAAAGAGCCCTTATAACACAAGGGAGCACACCCACATACCAAGACAATCGACCATCAACAAGTTACAATGACTAGCCTCATACATGGGCTAAGAACAAGAACGTCGCCAATGATGGTGTTGTTGATGCTAAATTTGTTATCAGTGCTCCAAGACCAAATGTACAACAACAAACGTACCAAAAACCACAAAAAAATACTCAAAAAACTCCGTAAAACAGAACATCACAACAACAACCCAACAATCAAAATGTCAATAACCTAAATGCTCAAGGGGGACCACCCCCAAAGAATAGATATCCCCCTAAATGAAAATACACACCCCTTGGGGAACCAATCAAATTTTTCATGCAAAAAACGATTCAAGCCAACATCATCACACTCCTAGTTATTGAAAATTACCAAGAACCCCAAGTTAAAACCCCTGTGGTATAATGACAAACATCTTTGTGATTTTCATAAAATCAAGGGGCACACAATAGCCAATTGTATGTGACTTAAAAACCCAATCCAAGATCTCATTGATAATAAGACCATAACCATTGAACAAACCGCTAGGAATCAAGATCTTAAAATATACACAAATTTGATGCCATATCACAATAAAGGAAACAACAATGGTAAAGGAAACAAGTACAACAATGTAAGCCATATTTATGACCATGTTGTCATATCTTTGGATGAATGGGTAACAATTGTCAACATCAAAGGATCTAGATTTGAGTGTGGAGTCACCACATGTGGTGGTAGAATTAACATCCTAGGACCTTCACAACCATCCAAGGAACCTGATGTGAATGCAAAATCCATCTATAATGGTTACAATGTCCTCGATCAATTGAAAAATACCCCTGCCCAGATCTCCATTATGTAGTTGCTAAAAATATTTCTTGTGCATAGGAATATCCTAGAGAAGGCATTGGTTGCATCCTTCGAACCCACAAACCTTAATAAAAGCTATGGTTGAACAATCACTACACCACATCTTCTCACTTTCTCCAAACAGGGTCTCCCTACCCAACCATCTCACAACCGTGCACTCCATCTTGAAGTCCTAGTACACAAGAACAAAGTCAAAAGAGTCTTGGTGCATTGAGGTGCAGGTCTAAATATTTGTACCTTGAAGTTGGTAAAGAATCTGGGATTCTTAGAATATGTCATCAAAAAGGGTAAAGGTATCACAATCAGAGCCTATGATGATCAAGAATGAGTGTCCCAAGGCACCATTCAACTCCCCATTCAAGTGGGACCAACGATCATAGAGACCACTTGCTAGGTTCTTGACCTTGAACTCCCTATAATATTCACTTGGGGTACCCATGGATCCACGAGATGCAGGTTGTTGCATCCACATTCCATCAACGTGTCAAATTCCCCTATGAAAATCAAGAAGTCACAATCCATGGTGATCCTAAGCCTTTTTATTATTGAAAAAATCTAGAGGCCAAGTATTATAAGATTCCCCAAGTCCTAAAAAATGATGAGGGACCCACATCTCCTTATATTGACCCATCCACCTTAGCCTCCACTTTTGAGACAAATACAACCTCCATTTCGGACATCCCAAATATTAAGGTCATTATCCAAGATAATGGATGTGGAGATTATAAAATGAAAGAGTTCCTTTGTGATAGGAAAGTTACCTCAATCTCCTAGATCCCATGGAAAACCACAACCAATTGACCTAACATCTTAGACCCTCACAACAACATTGTCCACTTTTCAAAAGTGGCGATACCTAAGCAAAGAGGTGGTGGATGGGAAAGATGTAACAAGCCTATTATACGAAGATGAAAGGTCCATGCTAGATCTCCCCATGGAAGAAAGCAACAAAGGTATTCAATTAATGTTTGGTTGGGGCTATAAAAAAAATGAGAAGCTCGGGAAAAATGATAATGATTTGTTAGAACCTATAATTATTGAGAAGCATCTTAAGAATCTTGGCCTCGAGTGTACCCCTTAGAAGATAACCATACTTGGAAAATGTGCCAAGGTTAAAATAGTCAAAGATCCTCCTCAGTTACCAATATCCACAGGTCTTCCCCTAGACAACTATACATTCAATATACATGACATGTGTGATGGAGATACCATCTCTTATTTACCTATGTTATTTGAGGATTCCTCCCTTTTTATGACCACAACCATGTTTTTCGAGTTGAGTAAGCAAATCATTGAACTAAAGCTTGTTTACCCCCAACTAATAGACTATGACCAATGATGACCACCGATCTTAGACACATTCGAAAATGATGAGGCTCTCTCAAAATTCATGGGACTCAGGGATACACTACCATGTGGAGATCAAAAAGGAGGGTTTGATATTGAACTGGACACACATGCATACTATGGGGAAATGATTGAATCTCTTAGTCACAAAATAGAAAATTTAAGAATAACATGTAGATATTTAAGTGAAAACCACACTGTGGCACTTTCTGATCCGAAAATAGTAAAAAGAAAGGATGTATATGATGGTGAAAACCTTTATGAGGCACCAAAGGATGAGGGATTCAATCTTCCCCTTAGTGCCATCCATCAAGAAAAATCAATAGTACTAGCAGAGTGCAACCCAATCAACCTAGGAACTAAAGCAACACCACACATCACTTTCTGAGCAGAATCACTTCTAACCAAGGAACAAGAAATTCTAGTTGCATTTTTGAAAGAAAGGAAAGTAAAATTTGCATGGACCTATGCTGAAATTCCAGGCCTTGATCTAGAGGTCATAGTCCATAATCGAGTCATTTATCTAGAAGAAAAACTAATAAGATAAAAATTAAGAAACATGCATCCACATATCGCATTGTTGGTCAAACTTGAGCTACAAAAACTTCATGCTGGTTTCATACAACCCATTGATTATCTTGAATGGGTTTCCAACCTTGTACCTATTTCTAAGCCCACTGGGGGCATTTGAATCTATACTCACTTAAGGTACCTAAACAAAGCATGCCCTAAGGATAATTTCCCTCTTCCCAACATATACATGATTGTAGATTTAATAGAAGGACACGAGATGCTATCACTAATAGATGGGTTTTCAAGGTACAATCAGGTTATGATAGCGAAGGATGATCAACATAAGATAAACTTTACTTGTCCATGGGGCACCTACTATTGGAACATGATGCCACTCAGGTTAAAGAACACTAGAGCTACTTACCAAAGGGCTATGACTCTAATTTTCATGACATGATTCACAAATCTATGGAAGATTGTGTGGATGACATACTAGTCAAGTCAAGAAACCATCAAGACCACATAGCAACACTAAGCTCTATCTTTGACAGACTGAAAGAATACAAGGTAAGGCTAAATCCTAAGAAATGTGTATTTAGTGTCACATCAATAAAAATTCTAGGGTATATTGTGTCAATGAGGGGAATCGAGATAGACCTTAAAAAGGTCAAAGAAATCCTTGAAATGGAGGCACCACAAACATTGAAGTAGTTAAGGGGATTATAGGGAAGACTCCAATCCATTCATATATTTATAGCATAGTTAGCAGACAAAGCTATCCCATATTCTCATCTAATCCATAAGGGATTAGCATACAAATGGGACGAGAAATGCGATTAGGCATTCAATAAAATCAAAGAATACTTGTTGACACCGCCAGTCCTCATGTCGTCGATCCTGAACTAGCCATTGATCTTGTACATTTTGGAAACAATGGTAGCCCTTGGTGCTCTTCTAGCACAACATGATGAAATAGGAAAAGAGAGACACATTTACTATATCAGTAGAACCTTGGTAGGGCACGAAATCAACTATACATTCATCAAGAAATCTTGTCTAGTAGTGGTGTTTACCTCACAAAAAATCAGACACTACATGTTGGCTCACCAAATAAAGCTCATCACAAAAATAGACCCTCTCAATTATCTACTCTTTAAAGCAACACTCACAGGATGAAAGGAAAAATGGGTTATGATCTTAATAGAATATGATATTGAATATGTAGAGTGGAAGGAACTCCAAGGATAGGTAATTGTAGATCAACTAGCTGAAGCACCAATATATGCAGAGAATCCATTAGTGTCAAAATTCCCCAATGAGTCAATTTTCAATCTTAGTGTAGAAAATCATTGGAAGGTGCACTTCAACGAATCATATAATTAGCATGGGTCAAGAGTTGGAGTCTTCTTTATCACACCACAAGGAGATTGCATCCCCAAAACATATAAATTATCTTTTCCTTGCACTAACAATATTTTTGAGTACGAGGCCCTTGTCATAGGACTCTGAATTGTAGTATAGTGGAAAATCATGGCACTTAAGGTTTATGGGGACTTACAACTGATCATCATCTAGGTAAATCATGAATACCAAATGAAAGATGAAAAACTTACCCCAGACTAAAAATGGTGGAGGATCTCAAGGAATTCTTCATCGACATCACATTTGAGAAGATATCGAGGGAAAACAATAGAGTAATGGACGCCATGGCTACGATCAGATCATTATTGGATATCCCATGCAACGTCCCTAAATAGGAATTCGTGGTAGAGAAGCTTCTCGTACCAGCTTTCAAGGTATCAAATTGTGATTTTTTGTGTGAAATCGTTGGTCCAGATGATCCTTGTTACCATCACATATACACCTACCTAAAAATAGGAGTCCTCCCCGCTAACATCACCCCAACCTCAAAAGAAACTTTATCAAGAATTCATCCCATTTTGTTATCTTAGGTGACACCCTATACCGTAGAAGTATCAAAGGAACCCTTTTGAGATGCCTTAACCCTTAGGAAGCTTTGACTACTTTAACCAAGGTACACAATGGAATTTTTGGTTCACATTCTAGTGGTATGACCTTGGTCAAGAAACTATTGAGGACTAGGTATTACTGGCCTACAATGGAAAAGGAAGATCATGAATATGTCTGAAGATGTTTGCAATGTCAACAACATGTGGACCTCATCCATTCACCAACTCAGGATCTCCAACCGATTATAAAATCTTGGCCCTTTTCACAATTTAGGCTCGATCCCATTGGAAAATTCTCACCCACCTCATCTAATGGACACAAGTTTATTATCATTGCTACAAAATACTTCACAAAGTGGGTAGAGGCAATCCCCATGACCTATATCATAGGAAAGTATATTTCCAAAGTCATCCTGAACTACCTTATATGTCATTATGGTGTTCCTCAAGCCCTTATCTCAAATAATGGAGCACCTTTAAAAAACTAGGATGTCCATGAGCTATGAAAAAATTAATATCCAACATCGGTTTTCCACCCCATACTACCCCTAGTGTAACAAAAAAGTCGGGGCTACGAATAAAACCATCTTAAAAATCCTAAAAAAATAGTCAATGAAGTTGGTCACGACTGGCACCTACAGCTAAATTTTACCTTTTGGGCCTACTGAACGAGTATCCACATGCCTACGGGTGCAACCCCTTTCTCCCTAGTGTATGGATTAGAAGCCATACTCCCCATCGAGATTGAACTCCCATCATTAAGAATATCATTGCAAAATCTCATTACTGATGAAGAATATCGGATGGCACAACTAAACGAGCTAGAACTACTAGATGAATAGAGGATAGATGCTTTGAATCACTTGCAGGTCTATCAAAATCACCTCAAAAGAGCTACAATAAGAAGATCAAGAATCGATCATTTCAAGCAAGAGAGCTTGTGTTGAAAGAAAATAAAAAAAATGTGCCAAATCTAGATAACAAGGGTAAGCTTGAACCCAACTGGGTGGGACCCTTCATCATCACAAAAAGTTACAAGTTAAGAGAATATCAACTATCTACACCCAAGGGTGAGCCTCCATAGGAGCCCATCAATAGCTCCCATATCAAAAAAAAAATGCATAAGCTTGCTAGGTATAAATCCAGAAAATAAAAAAAATTTAAAAAATGAAATTTAAAAAAAAAAATCAGAAAAATGATTGAAAATAATAAAGAAAAAAATCATCCTCTAGTGAAAACCACTTTGGTGGCACTTTGGGCAAGTATCTTGGTAAAATTCTGGCAAATAGGTGCCTTGTGTAAATAATTAATTTCCATCCACCATGGATTCTTTGAATTGTTTTGCATCACCTACCATCACCTTCACCCATCACATTCCACTATCCTTCCATTACCCATCCGCATCCGCATCATAGCTTGATCATGTGTCGGTATCATGTTCCCTCCTAGTACTACTTGGCACATTCCTAAGTTTAGTTTGTCCTGCCTATATCAAGGTAGTGTATCACCTCATGTTGCGGGCATGTTTTTATACCTGCATTGGATCAGATTCGTGTATATTCTTGAAATATTCCTTAAATTCAAAAAATCCAAAAACATTCATAAAATCAGAAAATCTAAAAACATCCAAATCATCCAAAATCCAAAAATAGGTCAAAAAGTTAGAAAATTTCAAAAATAGAGTCATCATGTCAAACTACAAGTCTCTGAGCTTGAGAATAGGCAAGGTCATCATCGATGTGCCTTTGAGACACCCTAGGTCAGTCCTTTAGGAGTCTGTCATAATAAACTGACAATCCATCTTTTTGTATCTCATCAATAAATGAGTCTATGTCAGTCAAACTATGTGGTCTCTGCATGTATAACATAGGAAAGACAAATATTTGATTAGCCCCCAAGGCCCCTAGGATAGGTCTTTAGGTTAGGTTCTTGGTCAAAATATCATAAAACACCAAAACATTTAAAAAATTGAAAATCAAAATATTTGTAAAACATTTCAAAAATCCCAAAAACAGCCTCAAAACATTTCAGAATACCAAAAACATTCAGAAAATCTAAAATCATCCATCTCGTTTCAACATTCACCCATAATAAGCATCCACTCATAATAAATCAATCATCACCTTCACCCTTTGGAAAAACAATCAGAAACAAGTCTAGCAAATTGAAAGTGAAAGCTCAAACGTTATGGTCTTAAGTCTAGGTCACTAGGTAAACAAGTTGTTCAACTCTTGGTATTAATAGCCTATCATCCAATTAGTTAAAATACCTGATAACATCATGTCCTAGGATGCATCTTTCCTACAATGGACATCAAAATCAAACATCACCATAGTTTAGTCTTGGCTAGAGGTATGAAGAACATTAGGTTGTTTGTTTACTTGATATGTTCTTTTGATTTATCTTATTGTGCTCATTCCAATAACCTCTTGATGATGTCTAATCAAAATGATTTAGAGAGAAAGGAATGGGGCATTGATCATTATCTTTTGTTTGTTGAGCTTGTTGCATATTCTTGTAATATAACCTTGGTCATGCTAATGTTGTTTGGTGTGTAGGGAGGATGTATTGGATATCTTGTTGACTATTACATTGGAAGGTTTTTCCTTTCCATTTTTTGGTCTGAGATGTTTGAAATGTCTAAAGTACACTCTAACAATGTTTTGTATGTCAAGTGTGAACATGGATACTCCTATCTGATTGTTGAGTCAAAGTCCATCTCACTAGGTACAATGTCATCCTAGTTTTCTATACCTTGATGCATTGTATCTATGTGTGTTATCAAAAATAAGGAAAGTAAGCCCTTTATGTCCTTAATCCCTAATAAGCAAAAAATAATCATCACTCATCATTAATCTAATAAAGTATTAATGCTTCGTAGACTTGTTGGACTCCTACATCATCTCGAACTCAAAGGTTGATCCCTCTTTCTTCTATCCTCTCTATATACTAACACTAACATGGTATCATGACATTCAAAATAAAAATCCATATTGCATCCATAAATCGTCAGCATACTACATATCATAGATAATAGAAAATATCATCTATCATACATAGCATTATCATTAATATGTTTAGCATAATATAGACATGTTATTCCAAGCATCTCATAAACAACACATATGCATTTGCATCCATTGTATGACCATCATCATTGCATCATATATACATAATGCATCATCATATCGCACATAGAAAATATATGGAAAAGGAAATAAACATAGCATTACATTGCATCCATCTCATATACATCATCATCAATATAATATAGATTTGATATTCTAAGCATCTCATGGCATTATAATCATACATCACATATGCATTGCATACATTATACATCAATAACATCACATATGTCCATATAGATCCATCATACATAAGAATTCATATCATCATATCATATCATATCATAAAGCATAAAACATCACATCATAAACATTCATTCATCCATCTATAACATATGCATCCATAACACATAAAGTAGAATAAAATCACATCATATAATTGCATTGCAACCATCTCATATATATCAAAAAATTTGAATGTCATGATATATTGGAATCATATATAAAGTATCATCATTGAATATACAAGAGGCTAATCAAAACTAAGCCAATGAATGTATACACATCATAAATCAAGTTGTACAATCAAAAAAGGGTTTCTAGTGCACCATTAGTACCCTAAGCTACCCTCACTCTGTCTTTCGCCATGGTGGTTATCACAACTTTGGTGATGTGACCCTGATGGTATTCCTAATGGCCTTGCCTGAGGGGTACTTATAGGAGCAACCTGGTTGATATGGGAGAAATTTGGCTCCCGTCGATCTTGTGCCACTGCTCTATTGTACAAATTCTTGTAGTAGGATGCCTCCTACATCACCCATCCATACATCTCTACTAGGACTATGGCCCACCTTTGTGCCTGTTGTGTTGCAGCCTCTAGCTGTTGCCTCTATCCTATCTCCTGTGCCAATAGAAGATTAACATCCTGCCTCATATAGCGCTCTTGTTGTACCTCCTGATGAGCCTGATCCCACTCCTGGGTCAGGGTCTGTATATGTGCATGTGGCTGTTGGAGTTGCCATGTCAACACCTATGTTTGCACCTACAACACTGTTATTTGTTTGTCCCTAGGATCAAAACTTGGTGGTGGTGGTTTTGGGGTCTACTGTGGTGGTTGTTGATGTGGTTTTTGGGGGGCCTCTGTCCAATTAGTGGTACTAATGGTGGAATTTTTCCATCATGTCTTGTATGTCTGCTACCCTGCCCATCCTATGCCTAATGACTTGGCTATTGTGGGACCTATCCAATCCATGGTCCTCTGCCTCACCCTACTAGCACAACTAGCAATGTCAATCTAATCGATGCATGAGCTTACCATATGCATCATATGCCTATGTAGTCCCTACATCTACGAGACCATCAAAGTACACCCATGGCTGCATCACTAACTACCTGAAATCATCAATAGCCACCTGAGGCTGGATCCTCTATCCCCAAGTTGTCTCTCTTGAATTGCATGCAAAGATGGCCCTATGCACAACATCAGGTGCATCCTACACCTCTCCAAACTGATGAGAAACCCTACCAGGAAGGTATCGCTCTATCATGTAGTGCTCTCAATCCTGAATATACCTAGTCTGGTGGTAGTAAAATAATTGATCATCATCGTCATGCCATTTGTGGGCATGGATCCAAGGTCTCCATCAAAACACAGTCATCTCATCAATCACCTGCCTCCAGTGTGGGATGCATGTGATACCTCTATAATGAACAGTGGTCATCCCCTTGTACTTGTAAGTCGTAGGATTATCGTGGCATGTCTGAACAACTGCTATAGTAGGCCTCAGTACAACAATGTGCTCATACGCCTAGACATGAAGAAGTGTAACTCTTGCTCCAATGTTGCAAGCCCCACAATACACAACCTAGTGCATATCATGATATAATAAGGCTAGGATGACTAGCCCCCAGGCATAGATGGTCATCTCCTCCATCATCCTAGACCAAACAATACCCCATACAACGTTGTAGCCTCTAGCTTGACAATCAGGAACAAGGACTCCCGAGATCAACACACCAATAAAAAGGGTCAAATCAGGGGCAATCCCCTAATAGCAAGGAAGGTCGATCTAACCATTGTCTATATCATACTCGTCAATGCCAAACAATTGATAGATAGCATCACCACCAACCTCAACATCATATATGATCTGCTCGCCATGTATGGGGATCTGCAAGATCCGCCATACGTCCTCCAAAGTCACAGTAGCCTCTTTGGTCGGAAGATGGAATGATGAAGTCTCACTCCACCATCTCTCCACCAAAGTTGGCATCATGGCTATATGCATCCTCACCCCAGGCATCTCAACCACATTCTTGAATCCAATCACTACCAAGAAAAATAATGCATCATCTGATAGATGCCTCGCTTGGCGTAGAATCTGGGCTCTGTGCTCTATTGTGCACTTTTCACAGACATGCCCCACCAGAGGCAAGGACCCTCTTTTTCTTCTACATCTTTATACCTTGGCTTTGTCAATTTCTGGTTTTTTTCTTCTTGGGGGTTATTTTGGGATTAAGTCCGGATTTTGGCAAATTTTGCCATTTTTAGGGATTTCCACCCAGTCCGGATTTTGACAAATTTTGCCATTTTCGGGGATTTCCACCCGGTCTGGATTTTGGCAAATTTTGCCATTTTCAAGGATTTCCACTCGATCTAGATTTTTTTGGATTTTGCCATTTTCGGGGATTTCCACCTAGTCCGGATTTTTTTTCCGGGATTTTCTGTCCGGTTCGGATTTTTCTGGGTTTTTTGACAAATTCGGGATTTTTCGCCCCGTTTGGATTTTTTCAGGTTTCTTTTTCAAATCTGAGATTTTCAGCCCCGTTCAGATTTTTCTAGGATTTTCCGCCCCGTCTGGATTTTTCTGGATTTTTTTTTGTAAAATCCGAGATTTTCCCTTCTTGGCGGATTTTTTCGAACTTCCTGTCATGATTTTCCTGAACTCCAAAAGGGTTAAATTTCTGAAATTTTATGAAGGAGTTGAAATTTCCAAGGGTTTATTTATGCTTAATTTTAATATTTTTTGGTTGGATTTTCACATGTGGGCTATTAATGATTATATCTATTTTTCAAGATTAAATAAAAAAAGGAGGACTTGCATATGGATTCGTGCCAAGAGGAAAATATGGAAAATATTTAAAATGCGCCTGCATAAGAATTTGTGCCATGACCTGTCTACAACTGGAACATATGTTTCAAACATGGAGTGACATGTGATGATGTTTTCACTCTCCAATCATAATTTTTATTAAAATCGAGGTGAGAAATTGTTGATTTTTGAATGTAACTGCTTTTATGCTATTGGATGATGATGTACCACATTTTTAAGAACCCTAATGTGAATTCTTGGGGTTTCTTGGGGATTAATTGCAGCCATTGGATTGAATTTAATCTTGGCCCTTGATTTAAAAATGTAATATCTATAAAAGGCCAGTGCCTTCTCATTTGAAAAAGTTAGTAAAAAAAGGTTAGAGAATAGCTGGTTAGAGGTTGCAAAGCCAAAATTGGCTAAGTTAGAGTTTAGATTTTGCAAGTTAGTATTTGTAGGAGAGGAGAAAGACTAGAAATTTTTATGTAATGTTGGAGAAGATAATGCAAACGGGTTGTTGATTTGGCAAACATTGTGTTATGTTTCAAAAAATTTATGGTTTCTTGTTCTTGATTCTCAGTGTTAGATGTTAGTTTTCAGTTCTTTCATAATAATGGTGAAATGTTAATGATGTTGATCGATCTTCGGTCCATACTTTTGGCAAATTGCTAATTGTAAGTTGCTGTGTAAAGTTAGTATGGGCCTTATTTTGTGCTAAGTTCAACTGTGGATGCTTGTTTACATTGCACCATTTACTGGGTATGTGGATGAATGTTCATAGTCTGAAAATCTTCAGTTTCCTCATAATATTGCACCATTTTTGCAGAGTTGTAGGCTTATCCTTGATTAAGCAAAAATTGGTTTTATTGGAGATTTGTCCATTTGTAGCATTCATCATTGTTGTGATTGATTTTAGGAGTAATTTTAATCTTAGGATCTCTTTCAAACTTTTATTTTTTGCTATTTCTTTTATTATCTGGGTTACATTTAAGAATCTGAGTATCAATATATTGCAAAATCTGATAGGTTTGAAGATCCAGTATTTGTTTGTAAGGCCCCTTGTGATTACTAGCATTTTCACATTATCTCTGAGTTGTTTCACTGCATTGTCAAGACCTAACATTAGAGACCTTGGGGTTATCTCTTTACCCATAGAGAGATAGGATATCATATTCTGTCTGAGTTGTTGTTGTGCAGAAAACACCATCAACGTGGTCCTTCAAGTTGAGCACTCAAAGTACCTCTTGCATCTAGAATTCCTATGACATCAAAATTCATCATCTTGGCACATTTCCAAAATTAAAAAATACTCCTAAAGCAAAAGTGAGTCGTCTTTTGCAAAAGCGATGCTCTGTAATTTTGCAAAAGCAACACTATAACCAAATGCTACGCTACATCTCAAAAGCAAGTTGGTATTTTTGATCGATGTCAAACTTTTCTAGGGCCATGCGACACCATCTTTCAAAGGTGAGTCAACATTTTTTTATGCGACTCTAAGACCCTACAATGTCACACAACACTATGTTACGAGCATGGTTTGACATAGACAATAGTGACACCGACTGTAACAAATGTGGTGCCCTAGGGTATTGGGCAATAAAAAATGAATCAAAAATGTGAAAAATGAGATTTTTTTTTAAAGGCATACTGGGGGTCTTGCATCTTGAGGCCATTGGAACCCGTGAGCTCAATCCATCCAATGTTTGGGAAGCACACGAGCTACCATTTTGTCAGCAACTCAGAGCAAAAATTTAAGGTTTCTAGAAGGTTAGGTGTGCAAATGATTTGAAAATGATCCCTCTAACCCTATTTATGCATTTTTTTAGGGTTTTTAGGGTTTTTGAGCCCTTTAATCTATTTTAAGCCAACTGAAGCCCATTTTGACCCGGTTTCATTGTTGTGAGCCTATTTTCGCATCCCATCGGCTATTTTTCGTGCTTGAAACCTTGTTGAATCTTTATTGCAAACTTGACCTAATTTTGCAATTTTTGCCCAATCTCTCGAGGGGGCAATGTAGCAGTGCAATTTCTCTTGTTGGGGCAGTAGCGAGGCATCCAAAAGATTAGGAAATTTTTAAATTTTGGTCATGGCAATGTTATTCTTTGAACCAACGTAGTAGGTACCTTGCTTCAAAGAGGGGAAAAATGTAGACACTTAAAAAGTCTTGATTGATACTATGAATCTAATTTTGATAAATTAACATCATTTCTTCTAAAATCACTTCAAACTAACCAATTAATTGAATAATCAAGATTATTTAATTAAATTCAGCTATTAATCAAATAATTAAATTTATTGATTAATTCACCTTTTTTTTTACTAATGTTCATCATATTTAAATAAATAAAATAATTTAATTAAATCCCCCTAAGTTTTCTCATTTGATTAAATAAATCAAATAATATGTCACAACCTCCTAATCAATTCCAATTAATTAATTCTAAATTAATTAATCCTAAATCACTTTCTAATGATCATTAATAAATCCTCCAGCTTTTAACACATCAAGAGTTAAATCAACCCATGGTCAACTAATCAGATTGCACATGAAATTAATTTATTTTAATTATCTAATTCCTCTATTTACCCTCACAAAGGCATATTCCAAGGAATATTCCTCTCAACCACCCTTTATTCAATTTCCCTCCAAAGATTTCAAAAATCTTTTACATCCTCAATAACTCCTCTTACATTTGCAATAACTCCTCTTACATCCTTTCAAATCTTCAACCATGTTTATTCAATTCCTCTTACATCCTTTCAAATCCTCAACCATTTTCATTTATTTCTCTTGCATCCCCCATTCCTCAACACATTTCCCAAAATGTGCTCCACCTTCCTCCAATAGAATTGTGACACTTGGCACATTCTCATTGGCTCCCATTTTATCCCACATTCACCAATTCTTCTCATTCTTCAACCATTGAGTTTTATAAATAGAAGCATTTTCTTCAAAATATGGATCCATAACTTTAAGCATTATCACTATAGGCATTTCAATTCATAGCAATCCATCATTTTCATCATTATTAGTTAATTTATCATCATTTTATAGTCATTTCCATATTTGGAATCATCAACATCACCAAAGCTTATCAAAGGGATTGGGAAAGGGCTTCTTTTCACATCAAAGGAGTGCCACTCCCCCTATGGGATGGAGGTTTAGCTACTTCAATTTGATTTCATGTTATCTTTAGTTAGTTTACTCTTATTTTCATGTTTTCTCTTTGATTTGTTTAAAGAATCTCATAGGGAGTGTTTTATTTGGTTTTATAACATGATTAACACTTGTTTGTTTCTTCTTGTTAGTTGATTGCAGATTAGACACCCACACTATCTATCTAGTTGTTTGTGGAGGTGGGAACACCAAAGCAAAAGTTTGACTACGACAAGCCCCAAAAAAACCCCAACATTTTTCTTCATTCGCCTTGTGTGCAAGATGTTGAAGTGAATCTTGGGGAAAGGTTTCAAGCATGCAATCATTTGTAAGTTTATCATTGGCTCTCCTTTGTATTTTCCAGTATTTATTGCTTTTTTTTTTATCTATTTTGTTGAACAAACCTCAAGTCTAAGCACATTAGTAGAGTTAAAGTATTTATATTCAAGGTCTTGGTTCTATGTTTGCCTTGGACACCAGTGCATTCCTCTAGCATTTCTCACTTTTGTTTATCTATTTTGTTGAGAAGACCTTAGGTCTGAGCACATTAGTAGAGTTAAAGTATTTCTATTCAAGGTCTTGGTTCTATGTTTGCCTTGGATGCCAACATGTCCCTTGGACTCTAGCACACCATGCTAGCATCCTAATACCATGTTGTAGTCCTTTGGTCAAGAGTTATTCCTTCTGACACAAAGATCTCAAAACCATTCTCTCTCGAATTTTGAAGCATTCTTCTTGAATATTATCCCTAGTATAATCTTCTTTGCAATTTATTCATTAAGTAACACTTGAGGTAGTTAAGGGCAGTTCACTCCTTGGGATTCTCTTGAGAATGAAGAGACTTGTGAGTAGTGAATCCCTCTTCTCTTACACTTGCATATATTCAAACTTGCATCAAAGTTATGATCCCACTAAATTTAGAAGTTTGTAGGAAATTTTTACCCTACTTGCACATATGAAATCATTTACTCAACCTTAAAAACTCCACTATGATATATGTTATTGAAACCTTTCACCCTAATGTTAGGATTGGTGATATTAACCTTGCGATCCCAAGACTATGTGCCTTAATTTTAAAATTTTAATAGTTTATTATTATTTCATGTGACTCCAATAATCATGGAAGGGAATATTTTAGGATTTATCGACAAGAATGAAGAATTAAATTACCAATTAAATGTAGATTTTAAATACAACAAAACAATAGAAATAAAAATTCACAGAGGTGAGACAACAAAAAATTTAACGTGGTTCACCCTTTCCTAAGCTACGTCCACAAATAATAGCAATCCAATTTTATTCAAATTTTCAACAATTGAAAATTACATAAACTTACAACAAATAGTTGCAATGTGCAACAACAAATGCACATGATTTCCACTACTCAATTTCACATGCTTTGCTACATGTGCCTAAT
The DNA here is from genome assembly GCA_007115665.2 of Sequoiadendron giganteum. NCBI lineage: Eukaryota > Viridiplantae > Streptophyta > Pinopsida > Cupressales > Cupressaceae > Sequoiadendron > Sequoiadendron giganteum. Next base: position 809,228,274 of record CM021101.1, on the reverse strand, counting down.
ACAAAACTATGGCCTTTTGTCACAAAAACTTATGCCTTGTTGCAATTACTTCACAAAGCATGACTGTTCATTTCCATTCAGCAATAAAATTCCCAAAACAGTTGTGACTATCGATTTTCCAATTTGTAACAAATAAAACACATGTTTCTGACAGTTACAAATTGGTTTTTCAACTAAATTACATTGGGAATTGATAATAAAATTCCTTTAATAAAATTGTAAAGTGACCAAAATTTTAACACCAAAGGATGATGAGGCTCCACAAACCAACAAAAAGTGAATGTTCCACATGAGGAGAGACATTTTTTAGAATTAAATATAATTTCTAAGCACTTGGAATATTCTTTGCAAGGTGTCATTGAGTGGAGAAGCTTAATTTGGTTCATGACAACATCATTAGACACTTGGCATGAAGTGGATGTTAGAGTAATCATTCATTAGTTAATAATTAATTAATTTTTAATTGATTATTGGGTAAGTGCAAAAAGATGGGGAGCTAAAAAGGGGGCTTAAGTGGCCACTTTTTTTTCTGAAATTGAGAAATATTGACCTTGAATATGAAATTGAGGATAGTTACACTCAAAATTTTGAGATGCAACAAAAACAAGGATTGTAGTGCTCCAAGTCTACTTTCTAAACTACTAATTTATTTTTAAAATGGTTGAGATTAAGGGGTTCAAAAGAGGGATGTACAAAAATTGGTGTTGTTTTTGTCAGAAAAACATAACATAGCAACTTTTGTACATCCCTAGCATGGTGAACTTGTTTTTAGTATTTTGAAATCACTTTAGTGAAGAATTAGCTAACAATATGTAGTTTATGCATGATTTTTCTGATAATTTTTTAATGAATATTTGATTTTTTACTAATTTTCAAAGTGGACACTTCTTGAAAAACAAAATTTTGGTTGTGCTACCCCTACAAATTTTGGAAACTAATTGATTTTTTTAAAAAAATATAGAATAGAATCTAGTTTCTAAAAATGTAATTTATTGAAATTTCGATGAACGGTTAATTTATAACAAAAAAATACCAAACACTATTTTTTGCCAAAAAAGAGACACATAAACAAAAGAAATTATAGATGAAAGGCTTAACATTTTCGAAAAGTGAAAAAAATTACATCATTGGATACCTAAGAGAGAGCCTAATATTATCCAAGTGTTCGATTTTTTTGACATTGAAACACGTGCAATCCTGACGGTGAGCACAAACTTGATTATGTGAAATATTGTAGAATTTGAAAAAACATGTCTCTGGTCAATGGGAAGGCCCTCCAAGCCTTTGGGTTGGTATTCCAAGGCAAATACCAAGCCTAAGGCTTGGGGATTCCCAAAGAAAGATATAACACGAGCACGTTATATCTTAGTTTTGACATGGTTTTTTTCGTTTGTGTGAGACATGTCTAGCAAGACATAACACGAGCATGGTATAACATGCTTGTGTTATGTCTTGCTTTATGTTAAATGATACTCTATTGAATGTATGTTTATATATTTATATGTTTGTATGTACATGTATGCTTGTATGTCATGTATGTTTGTATGTATGCATGCTTGTATGTATGTATGTATGTATGCCTATATGTATGCAAGATTGTATCTACATATGTACATGTATGCTTGTATGTATGTAGGATTGTATGCACGGATGTATTATGCTTGTATTGTTAGGAATTGCATGTAGAATATATCAATTACATATAGATAAATATTAAACAAAGGAATGAAAAACACCCAGAAATAATAATAGCTAGAGACAATTATAATGTGGTTCACCAAAACTCGGGCTACATCCACCAATAAAGAGTCCAATATTATTATCCAACAAATATAAATTATTACAAACAACAATCCTTACAACTCAATACTGTTGCAAATGCTACAATACAATATCAATGGAAACCCTAACCCTTAGCTATTTTATCAAGACTTATTTTGGTTACAAAATAGGGTTTTTATGTTGGCCAATAGAAAAATGATGAAATTAGCAACCTAACTTGGCATGTTTGAAAAAATGGATCCAAGAAATGGGGTCTCCTGGTGATTTACATAGACCTGAGAGGGAGGGGGAGAGAGAGAGTCTTGAGAGGGATATGGAGGGAGGGAGAGGGAGATAGGGAGAAGGAGATAGAGAGGGGGAGAGAGAGTGGGGAGTTGGACCTAAAGCTTAAGCCATAAACCATAAAGCCTAAAACCTAAACCCTAAAATTTAAATATTAAAGCCTAAAGCCTAAACCCTAAATCCTAAGGCCTACACCCTAAAGCATAAATCCTAAATAGAGAGAGAGGGAGAGATAATGGTGAGATACAAGGTAGAGAAGCTAGGAGGGAGTGAGAGAGAAATATAGGGAAGGGAGATAAATAAATATAGAGGGAAGGAGTAAGGTTGGGAGATTGAGAGAGATGGAGAGAGAGGGAGAGAGGAAGAGAGATGGAGAGAGAGAGGGAAGGAGGGAGGGATAGGTGGAGATGGAGAGAGAGAGTGTGTGTTCTCTAGTAAGGGTGGGATGGAGAGACTTGAGAGAGGGGGAGGGGGTGGAATGGAGAGGTGGTGGGAGGGAGAGACTTGGGAGAGAGGGAGAGAGAGGGAGTGGAATAGAGAGAGAGTGGGAGAAAGATAGAGGGAGTGAGATATAGAGACTTGAGAGAGGGTGAGGGAGTGTGAGGGAGAGACTTGAGAGAGGGAAAGAGAGGGAGAGAGATACCTAGAGAGAGAGAGGGTGAGGGTGAGGGGGTGTGAGGGAGATCTACTTGAGAGAGAGAAAGAGAGGGATAAAGAGAGATCTGGAGAGAGAGAGAGAGAGAGAGAGAGTTCTATTGTTAGGGTGGGAAGGAGAAAATTGAGAGAGGGGGAGGGGTAGGAGGGAGAGACTTGAGGGATAGATTGAGAGAGAGAGAGATTTCTCTAGTTAGGGTGGGAGGGAGAGACTTGAGAGAGTGGGGGGATATTGGGAGGGAGATACATGAGAGAGAGATTGAGAGAGAGTTCTCTAGTTAGTGTGGGAGGGAGAGAATTGAGATATGGGGAGGGGTGCGAGGGAGATACATGAGAGAGAGATAGAGAGAGTTATCTAGTTAGGGTGGGAGGGAGAGACTTGAGAGAGGGGGACGGGGTGGGATGGGTAGAACTAAGAGAGAGGGAGTGGGAGAGGGAGAGACCTAGAGAGAGAGAGAGATATTTCTCTCAATAGGGTGGGAGGGATAAACTTGAGAGAGGGGGAGGGGTGAGAGGGAGAGACCTGAGAGAGAGAGAGAGAGAGAGAGAGTTCTCTAGTTAGGATGGGAGGGAAAGACTTGAGAGAGGGGTAGGGGTAGGAGTGGGAGGGAGACACATGAGATAGAATTATCTAGTTAGGGTGGGAGGGAGAGACTTGAGAGAGAGGGAGAGAGAGAGAGGAAGAGAGAGATATACTTGAGAGAGAGAGAGAGGGGAGTGAGATATATATCTGAGAGAGAGGGGGGTGGGAAGGATAGAAGGAGGGATAGACTTGAGAGAGAGGGGGAGATAGAGGGAGTGGGAGAGAGGGGGTTGGACCTAAAGCCTAAGCCATAAACCATAAAGCCTAAAACCTAAACCCTAAACCCTAAAACTTAAACCCTAAACCCTAAACCCTAAAGCTTAAAGCCTAAACCCTAAATCCTAAATCCTAAATAGAGAGAGGGAGAGATAATGGTGAGATAGAGAGTAGAGAAGGAAGGAGGGAGTGAGAGAGAAATATAGGG
>CM021101.1:809209195-809224449 GCA_007115665.2 Sequoiadendron giganteum | reverse complement strand
AATATGGGAGAGATGGAGAGAGAGGGAAGGAGAGAGGGAGAGGTAGAGATGGATAGAGGGAGATAGAGAGAAGTATATAGGGAAGGAGAGACAAAGAGTAGAGAGGAAATGAGAGATAGAGGAGGATGATTGGGAGATTGAGAGAGAGGGAGAGAGATGATGGAGGGAGATGTAGAGATTGAGAGAAAGAGATAGAGATAAGTATATATAGAAAAGGAGAGATATAGATGGGAGGAGGGAGGGAGAAGTAGAGAGATATATAGAGAGAGAGGGAGAGACAAGGAGGGAGAGAGAGGTGATAGAGATAAATGTGATATATAGAGAGGAAGGAGGGAGATAGAGTGAGGTAGAGGGACAGGTTAGATAGAGAGAAGTAGAGAGGGAAGGTGGGTGGGAGGATGGAAGAGAAATATGTGATATCGAGAGAGAGAGAGAGAGGACATTGAATACAGAAGGAGGGAGGGAGTGAGAGATAGTGGTGAGATAAAGAGAAGTATATAGGGAAGGAGAGGGAGAGGAGGAAGGTGGGGAGATTGAGAGAGAGAGAGAGGGAGAGAGGAGGGATGGATAGGGAGAGATAGAGAAGTATATAGGGAATGAGAGATAGAGAAGGAGAAGTAGAGAGAGAGATAAGAGGGAGAGAGTGTGTGTGAGAGAGAGAAACACAAAGGGAAGGAGGAAGGCTGGGACATTGAGAGAGAGGGAGAGAGGGAGAGAGGGAATGAGAGAGAGATGGAATGATGGAGGGAGAGGTAGAGATAAGTATATAGAGAAGGAGAGATAGAGATGGGGGAGAAGGGAGGGAGAAGTAGAGATATATGGAGAGGTAGGGAGGGAGAGAGAGGTGATATATAGAGAGAGGAGGGAGGGAGAGAGATAGAGAGAACTAGAGAGGGGAGGAGCGAGGGATATAGGGAGAGAGAAGTGCACTAAAGAGAATGAGAGAGAGGGGGGAAGGGGAAGGTGGGGATATTGAGAGAGAGAGAGAGGAGGGAGGGTGAGAGATAGGTAGAGAGGGATAGGTTAGATAGAGAGAAGTAGAGAGGGAAGGTGGTTGGGATGAAGGAAGAGAGAGAGAGAGAGGAAAGGAGGAAGGTGGAGAGATTGAGAGAGAGAGAGGAGGGAGGGAGATAGGTAGAGAGGGATATGTTAGATAGAGTGAAGTAGAGAGGGAAGGTGGGTGGGAGGAAGGAAGAGAGAGAGAGGGGGGAGAGAAAAAATTAGATAGTGAGGGAGAGGAGGGAAGGAGGGAGGGATGGAGGGAGAGAGATAGGTTAGATAGAAGTATAGAGGGAAGGAGAGAGTGTGAGAGAGGTCTAGAGCATAAGGGATAAAAAATGAGTGAGATAGAAAGAGAAAGATGATACAACTTGTTGATTACTAAAATTTGACCTCCTGATTACTGAAATTTGACATGCTGATTACTGAAATTTGACTAAGTCTAAAATTTGTGAGATCTTCCAAAAACTAGAATTTGCATTATAACTCTTAGAGATCTGAAACCACTCTCAAAATCTTGAAACTATATACATGAAATATAACTTGAAGTATAAGAAAGTAAATGTCCAAATGTAAATGCCAACTTAAAGATAAAAATCATGTATATAGTTTCCCTAAAAGATAAAAAGAAGAAAGAGAAAAAAAAAGAGAAGAAACAAATTCAATGTACACCAAAACATGAGTGCATTATAATGCGCTCATGTTATGGTGATGCTATTTTGAATTAGAAAAATGTGCATTTTTTGAATAAAAAAAGTGCACTTTTTGAATAAAAAAACTTGCACTTTTTGAAATTCAAACCATAATGCGAACGCGTTATAACACACTCATGTTTTTGGCTCGTAATGACCAAGCCTAGGCTCAGTAATTACCAACCCATAATGCTCATGTGTTTTAGTATACGTGCTCATGTTTTCACTATTTCGGGATGAAAAAGTGAATTGGCCACTTTTTGGTCACCCATCTTTTTTCACCCACCCTATTAGTCTAATTTATTTTCACACACTTAAGCTAAACTTAGTAGTTCTTTATTTAGTTAACTAAGTGTTTTTCTATGTTAACTAAAGTGAGCTATTATTATATCATTTTGTCTTATCACATGCGATGTTGACACTTGTCATGATCTAATCCCTTTATCATTTAGGGTTACTCCTATATAGCACTTAACCATCATTGCATTATTTATCTTTTGTTCTCTCAAACTCTCAACCTTTGAGGACTCTTGTTTTCCTTGAAGATTCTTTAGGTTCATTATGTAGCTTTTTCTTGTTGAAGAATATTGCACATATTGTTTGTGAATCTCTTGCATGGAAGGTGTATTTGTTCATTGTTTGATCTTGTTGCTCGTGTTTTTTTCACAATTCTAACATGATATCAAAGCTTAGATTCAACGAACCCCTTCTCAATTTATGAGGATTTTTTTCTTTAACAAGGGTTACAGGTTTCAAATCTAGAATCCCCTTTTTTTTTTTTGCAAATTTTGGAGGTGGGCGAATTTTGGTGCATCTAGGATAAAAAAAAGTCTTTGGTTGGATTTAGAGTTGCCGAAAAAGTTAGATTTGACTTTTGTTTGGCCTAATTTGGACTCTTGAGGTCAGTTTTGTGAGGGTTTGAAGCGGTTGCTTTTTTTTTTTCAAATCCAGAGTGTAACTACAATTTTGGTGCATTTTGGCACAAAAAGAACCTCGCCATTGGATTCAAGAGGTTGATCCCACAAATTTATATATATATATAATTCCCTATTTCACTGTCGAGAGCTTCTGAGGAATTTTTTTTGCACAGGAACCAATAGGGCCCCTGTGCGGATTCCTGTGCATGATGATTAAAAAAATTCAAAAAATAGTAAAAAAAAAGGTGGTCGACGTTCTTTCTAAAATTTCCATTTTTAAGAAATTTAATATATATATGCAAAGTTTTTTTTTTTTTAAAAAAGGAGTTGATTTTTTAATGTGGTAGAGTTTTTTGGTTTATGGGTGCATTGGGTACCCATAGGGTACTATTCCTACAACCCCTGCAAGCCCCACACCTCATGTTGGTGGTCGTTTAAAAGCTACCCAATGTCATTCTTTAATTTTGGTGCCTTTCAATTATTCTGACCCCTCTGCCATTTTTCGATGTTTTTTAAACTTTGTTGATGACCTGTTTCACCTTTTTCCATTAGTTGCACATTTTTTCGACCACTAGATTTATTTCTTAGCAACAACGCTTTTCTTGGTGAATCTCGGGGAATATTTCAATGAATTGTTTTCTTGGGGGCTAGATTTTTTTCGACAACCAGGGAATATTCCAAGAATATTTTTTGATGTCATCTTGACATCAACATGATGTTAGTCATACGAGCTAGGACTTGGTCCCTTCTAACCCTCCTTGTGCCCTAAATGAGGTATTTTTTCTTTTGGCCATAACTTGGGTATACAATATCATTTTTTTGAAAACAAGATATCGTCAAAAAGATGGTTTCACCAAATTTCTAGTGGTGTGGGTCTCATCACCTATTTTTGTTGCTGGTGCATTCTATAATCTATTGAAGTTAGAGATGTTGTTTTCAGTCTTGAGCTCATAAATTTTGACCAATTTCTTCATTTTTTGTGATTCCAACGGTGTTGAAACTATCTTTTAGAGCTCTTCATAGCTACCCATGCACTTTTTCTAGATTTTTCTCTAAGTACATTTTATTCATTTTTTGTGTTTTTACACCAGTGAATTACTTGGACATCTTAGCTCCTAGAAACTGTTTGTTTGTGTGGGATGACTCATTTTTTGCTATTCTTCATGTATTTCTAGTATTTTTTTCCTATTTGCGCATTTTAGACATCTTTTTCATGCACTTCTCTTTTGTAGATGCATTGACATAAAGTGTCATTCTGGTGTATTTTTTTGGGGGATTTCACACATCTTGTTGTGCCTTTTGTATTCACACTATGATATAAAGTGTCATGGGGGGTTGATGTTTGCCTTTAGTTTTCCATCATACCTTTGTCAAGTGAGTGTCCCTTCCATGACAACAATGAATCCTAGTGATTCTTGCCTCATGCATGTGTGCCTTGGTTTACACACCCTTTTAGTTGTAGGTTGTTTCTCCTACATGCACTTCTTGGTTTCACATAGCTTTAGTATACTTGTCTTGGCTCTCCCTTTTCAATATTATGAGGGGTTTTTACTATTGGTGTTAATGCTTCCTTGGTTTCATGTTTGAGTGATCTATGTATCTAGTTCTTGTTCCTATGTACTTTCATATGCAACATACATCAACAATTGGTTACATGAATTTTAGTGAGATGGATCACTTACCATATGGACACTCTTGCATTCCTATTTTTTGGAGGTGACCTTCCATTTTCATTTGATCAGAGACTATTGGTACCTGTATTCTCAACTTGCATCTTGCATGTTGAGTAGTGTTGTTGTGGTCACTCATACATATTCTTGTTTTGTTTGTATCTTCGAGTTCCAGATGTTTTCCTTTGGTTGCCATCTGATTCAAGTAGTGTCATTGGGGACACTCATGCATATTATTGTCTCTCACTTGATCAGTGTTCTTCAGACTATTTGGTACCTGTATCTTTGACTTGCATTTTGCATGTTGAGTAGTGTCATTGGGGTCACTCATGTAGATTCATGTACCACTTATATCTTTGACTTCCAGATGTTTACCTTTGTTTGCTATCTAATTCAAGTAGTTTTGTTGGGGACACTCATGCAGATTACTATCTTCTTGATCTTGACATTTGTATCTTTGAGTTTGAGATGTTTTTCCTTTGTTTGCAAGCACTCATGTAGATTCTTGTTATCTTGATCTTGATCATCATTTGTTTAAGAGGAGGTTCTTCATTTTAACACCATATCAATCATCATTCAACAACAATCTACAACTTCTTTGTGCTTTAGCGATGTTCTACATGTTCCTATTTTTTTGGGACATTGTTTGGTTGGAGGCTTCTTAGTCCTTCACCATGATTTGGAGGATTTTCAGTCCTTTATTCACCTTTCTCTTTTTTGGAGATGAGTTTTCTCCCACTGTAGTTTTCTCCTTTTTCTCTTGTTCTGAGAGATCTTTTATTTGTACATGGGTACCTCACCAAACCTTGTTTGTGGGGACCCATCATGCATTCTCTTTTTTAAGGTTTTTAGCTACTCCCTAAGTTCATCTTAATGGGGGGTGTTAGATTAATCATGCATTAGCTAATAATTAATTAATCTTTAATTAATTATTAGTCTAATTTATTCTCATGCACTTAAGCTAAACTTAAGAATTCTTTATTTAGTTAACTAAGTTTTTTTCTATGTTAACTGAAGTGAGCTATTATTAGATCATTTTGTCTCATCACATGTGATGTTGAAACTTGTCATGATCTAATCCCTTTATCATTTAGAATTGCTCCTATATAGCACTCAACCCTCATTGTATTATTTCTCTTATGTTCTCTCGAACTCTCAACCTTTGAGGACTCTTGTTTTCCTTGAAGATTCATAAGGCTCATTCTGTAGCTTTTTCTTGTTGAGGAATATTGCACATATTGTTTGCAGATCTCTTGTGAAGAAGGTGTCTTTGTTCGTTGTTTGATCCTATGGCTCATGTTTTTTTCACAATTCTAACAATGGAAGGACATATAGTTATTTATAGTGTTGTAAGAGGTGTAGGAAGCATCTGATGACATTGTAAGAGGTGTAGGAAACATTTGACATTGTAAGAGGCGTAAGAAAGCATATTTGATGATGTGTAAGAAGTTGGTAGTTTTTTTAGATTCTGAGAATTCTTATTTTATTATCTAGATGGATGTTTTTATCTTCTATGAAGTTGGATGCCCAATTTCATGAAAATATTCTTGAAGCTTCTTGAAAGATACTTGTAACTCCCAAATACAAGCCATGGGGTATCTTTTGCATGTAGACTACTTGGCTCATGGTTTGAGTCCATATAATTTTAAATCATTTATGGTTTCTTTTATTAGTTTTGGGTTATAAATCGGAGATTGGGGTAGTGGTTTGTAAACATGAGATGAGCTAAGAATTTGTAGGTTCATAGGTGTTGGATATTGTATTCTTGTTTGTGAATATTAATAAATACTTGGTGTTCTTTTTTCCTAAAAGGGTTTCTTCATGTAAATTTGATGTTTTGGTATATTTTTATGGTTTATTGATTATATGTTATTTCCATTTCTATTCACATATTTAATGCATGTTCACTAAAATCTATATAATTTTTATGTTATTGTTGCAATAGTTTCACTTTATTACATTTTACATCAAATCCATTAGTTTTGATTAGTGGGGGGTACTTTGCTAGAAGAGTTGTGAATTTTTTTGTTGCAATAAGAGAATTTGCTTTGTGTGTTTGTAGATTTGTGGTCATATTGAAAGCCATGGCCAACTCTTCTAGAATGGAGATTGAGAAAATCAATGGAACTAACTATGAGCTATGAAAACTCAAGATGGAGGATCTCCTTGAAGATAGATCAATGGTAGGTAGTTACAAGTAAAAAGAAATGAGAGAAGATAATTGATGAAGATTGGCAAAGGCTAGATAAAAAGGAATGTGACACTATTCAATTGTGTCTTGCATATTTTGTGTTGCTAAATATCTCTATGGAATCCATCACATTCAAAATAAAATATTGTAAGGTTTGGTGAGATTTGCAAATCTAAAAGTATTGTTAGTGAATTATTTTTTAAAATAAGATTGTATACTTTAAGGAAGAAAGATGGAGACTCCATAGTAGAGAATTGATTTTATTTAATTTGATTGTGAGTCAGTTAAGCTCTATTGATGTTAAAATAGATGAAGATGATAGGTATTACTACTTTTCTTTTTGTCTAAATCTTGAGAAGATTTAATCTTTGCTCTAAGTATGTAATGTCTTGTGCGTTAAGGGCTAAACCTCGAAAAATGTCCTAACCCGTCATGTTGGTAGGTGTGTACGTGATAACCAGATGGTGGGGCTCCACAACCACATGTCCATTGTGCTTGTGACTTCTATGCCTTCACCTTCAAGGTTGGTGGGACATAAACTTCGCCCTTAACACCAAGGTGTCCGCCTTCACTACTAGGCATGTCTTTTGGTGTAGTGGTTAGGCCTTTGTGGTATCAGAGCCAAGGTCTCGAGGTCAAGCCCTAGCGTGGTGGGTTGTAATGTCTTATGTCTTGTGCATGAAGGGCTAAACCCCAATGAATGTCCTAACCAGTCGTGGTGTGTACTTGATAACCAGATGGTGGGGCTCCACAACCACATGTCCATTGTGCTCGTGGCTTTTATGCCTTCATCTTCAAGGCTAGTGGGATGCAAACATCACCCTAGTAGCCACCCTCACTACCAGGTTGATCTTTTGGTGTAACGTTTAGATCTTTATGATACCAATGTAAGATACCAAATCCCAATTTGCTCTAGAGGAGATTATTATGAGACTCAAACACATACAACCACAATAGATAGTTTAAAACAATACTATTCTTAGATATGATATTGTAGATGCAAGTAGATATGACCAAGCACACACTCTGAATTACTGAATTATTGTGCTAATCAAATAAGGACCTGGTTGGTAACAAGAATTGAATAGTATACTACTTCTAGTGAATGTAATGTAATAATAAATGTTAAATCTCAGACCACAATAAACAACCAATAAATTACAACAGACGAAATAATGACAGATGCTTGTGAGTGATCCAGGACAATGAAAACAAATTCAGATTTCAAAATATTGTTTCATTCAAACAAGGAGTCACATACTTCACTGATAACTGCCAATAAAATGAGTACGGATTACAAAAGGTGCATTAATGTCCTCCACACCCAAGTCGGATCAATAGAGACCCGAATAGCCCGATACTAGGTGCCCTTGCTATGGCACCCCTTCAAGCGAATTGTAGCTTTCGGATACTCATTTAAGGGCGTGTGATTTTGTCGGATTTATTTATTTATTTCAAAGATTTGGTTAATGACAGATTTATTGTATCACTAGTGCCTCAACCAGTGACCAATGATATGAGGGCAAATATATCAACCCATTGAACCACTGTCAGCAGCATGATTTTTTGTCCTCTTTTTATATGATTAGTGTTGTGCTATAATTTTAAATTTAATAAAAATAGCTCAAACCAGCCCCTGTAAACAAATCATAGTGAATTTCAAGATTGATTCATGGGACTGAGAAAGATGCACTTTATAGCTATCCCAATGTGATATATTATGGAACTATGTAAACAAAATACACAATGATTTGTTTTATGATAACCAATTACAAATATTAAAGGAATCGCCATTTTCAATGGGTTCTAGGCAGCAGTCATAAGAAATGCTATTGACAGAGGAGCCCTTGCAACTGATCACATTGTGTAATTGATACAAAAGAAATAAAAACCTTACATCTCTGCAAAAGAAATATAACTTCAATCTAATATGGATAGCTTATTACAATTCTATGCTGCCTCAAAACAGCTGATTGCACAAACTATTCCTTGCTACACCAGAGTTAGCATGTTTGGGCTTTAGGTGACCATATTGGGTTTTTGGGCTTCAACTCCTGGAAATCAGACTAGTCATACTATATGTAACTTTACTTACAATTATATTATACAAAGCTTGCTTGGATCTTATGCAACTGCTGAAGCTGGATACTAAGTAAATGCACAAGGTGAAACAGAGGATCCAACACCCATGTGATATACCGCTGTCATAGGAGTGTTACATCTCAAGGCCTCTGCAACTATTGGATAGTGTGAAAGGGGGGACTTTCTGTAATTAGACACCTTCACGTGAGATCCAATTCTTCTGCCTCCAGGGCTGTCATTGCCTGTGATTTAAGAAAAAATAAACAGGGGACATGAATACCCAAACAGCTCTGTAGTGAAATTAAATTAATAATGCGAACAGGGTATTCACTGGTGACTTTGGTGAAGGTTGCAAAGCATTCTGAGGGAAAATTTGGGCAGTCCTTGTATGGGTAGATGTAGTAATAAGCATGGGTGGGTCAAATCAAAACATCCAACACGTGAACAAAAAAATGAGACAGGGTGTATGTCACAGGTCACATTGGCAGCATAGCTACTCCTCAAACCTGTCATCTAAGCAGAACAACCTATGCATGCAGTGCAGAAGCAGTTTCTAAAAAAATACCCAAACAAACATGATAAAGATAGGTTTCTTACCATACAAGTACTCAGATCCACAAGAAGCAGATGGAGAGCTGGAAATGGCCCTCCTGGGATTTGGGATTTGCTGGTCAGTGCATTTCTGTGTAATCTGTCTAGATGACTGCTGCGATATGCCTGCACTTTGACCAGAGATCTGCACAATACAAATTTTCAAAATCTCACTAGGGAAACTCAGTAAAATCTCCAGTATATACCCAAAAAAGAAAAAGAAAAGGGCATAGATTGCTTTCAAAAGATCAAATATGTATTTACTGACCCTGAACCTGAGAGGCCTGTTATGAAGGTAAACAAAGCCTGAAAACAAGTTGATGGCATACTGAGCATATGAATTTGATGGGTACTCTGCAAAAGCATAACCCCTGTGTTTTTGGCTTTCTTTATCTCTTGGAATGTGCAGATCTGACAACGGCCCTGCCTGAACCATTATTTCATACACTACTTTCTCGTCCACTCTTTCATCCAAGTTCCCTATAACCCAATAAAACACACAAACATTAAGAACAATGACAGGTATAGCAAAAATCAATGCTTAATTAAAAATAAGAAGAATGTTTTCTGTAATTACCAATGTAGACAGTAGCCTCTGGATTCCCCGCCATTATTCCTGCTCTTACAATGTTATTTCCACAAGCAAAATGCTGAGCCTGAGCCAAATACCAGATCTTCCTGACAATAGAGTTCAGAAATAGGATGAGCATAAATTGCTATAAATAAAGTTGCAACGGATAGATTTTCAAAATTGTTCTTACTAACAACCAAATGTCGGTCCATTTGCAATCTGCAGGGGACCCATATCAATCCCTTTTTTCAAAAATTCAATTTATTTTAATTAGTTAAAGATAATATTATAAAATACATGTTAATTTGAATCCTTACTAAATTAGCCGCTGTAAACTAAGAAGAGTATCCAAAGTCTCTCCACACTTACATTAATTAATTAATTAATGTAATTAAGTAATATACAATTAATTTATGTAATTGGAATTTAGTGTAAATATTTCAAATATTTAATTTTAATTAAGGAAATTAAAATGTAGGAGATTTAAATATTTAATTGTGAAAATTATGATAAAGAATTGTTTTATGTGGTACAATAATTTTTCGCTTTATAAAGAAAATTAGATAAATCGGATAAACTTCTTGTCAAATTTGGTGTAGATTTGTAATTCACTATGAATCAATTTCAAAACTCTAGATCAATTTAGCATTGCACAAATGTGGTCTTTGATGTACAACCCTAATGAGGCATAGCATATTTACTTCTCTCCAATTCACTAAAATCGTCGCTCTTTGCTAACTATTAAGGACTAGCAATATTTAAAAATATGTCAAGAGATCATTGGATTGCAAGGGCCAAGTTCTCCTAGGTTGACCCCTTAATTAAACTAGCTATTAAGGTCATGAGAAATATTAGCACAATAGTCAAGCATGTAAGTGTTCTACTTATTGATTTTGATGCAAAGTTCTAACACTTTTTAATGTTCCAAAGCATGTTGTTCCTATAAATGCTCTTTTGTACTCTATGTATTCCAAGAATTTTTTGGATTTTCTTTTAATGCTCACACCAATGTGTACTAAGCTAGTCCCCAATAGCTATGATGAAATGCTAAGAGTTGATCATTTAAATTTGAAAAATAATAATTTTTGAGTCAAATTTATGTCATGCAAGATTACTCCCACACATCGTGGAAGTGACTTAGGATAAGGAATGTGATAATACAATGTAGAGGATGAGTGTATGCAAATGTAGTCTACTAATAAGGCAAATATTCATATGAGATATATATAAGATAGGGATAAGGTCAATTATAGGTCCAAGTGTGTAAGAGCTAATGGATAGGGATTAGGGAAGGAGCTAACCTAGCACAAAAGAGTGCCAAATGTCTCTTTGTAATTATCTTGATATGCACCTAAAATTAAATGGAGACTCACATGGGTATAGTTATTTTCATTGTGAAATTTTTCCTTCACTTGGAGGTGTATGTGAATCCTAAATAAACATATATTTTGTAGTAAATGAGCACTCAAAGCATGCATGTAAAGTAAATATTTAGTCTACATAAGAAAGAATATAAGGTCCAAGTAAAGAAATGGACCCAGTTCATGATATCTTCATGCATCTTCATCCTCACATGTGTGCTCCATGGGAACTTGCAAAACAAATAAAAAGCGTCCAATGAGTGGTGTCTATCTCAAAAGTGAATAGTAGAAATCATAAACTTGCTCGGTTATCTAGAAAAATGAAAGGTATGCGAGTATGATTAGGAAATTTTGTCTATACAAAAAGTGTGGCACATTAGGTGTTGCCATGTCATGTGATTAAATTATGACATAGTAGGCACTACCATGTCATACATTTAATCTTTATCAAGACAAATTGACGATTCTATGTATTGTTACTTATGACAGTATGCAAGCTTAACAAAGGAACACTAGTGATAGGATATGTCACCCTTTTAATTGCTTGCATCCATCTAAAGAGAGGAATTGGAGAAGAGGGAAATATAATACATGAAATGTCAATATAACCTATAAATAAAGCACATGTGTTGGCACCATTATATGCCACTCCCATATTTTGGTGTCATTTCTAGAGTCATGAATTGCATACCTTATATGATTTCCACTCTATAGATTACATTTATTTTAGTGTATACTCACATAGCATATTTTTAAGGCCCTCCTATGTTAATTGTTTTCTTGCCTTGATTTTTACTATGCTTATGCTAGAGGATTTGTTCAAGAGCTATTTGATAAATGATTTAATCATATTCAATCTTGTAATAATCATAAAATTATGATGATCTCATGATTGAAATAGTATTATGGAAATATGAATTATATGTTGATTATTTAATTGTACTGTATGCTTTGACTATTGCTACATATTAGGTAGATGCACATAATGTTTTTCTTGAGTGTGCAAGAATGGGTAAAATACCAATGGTGTTTAATTGAAAAATTCACATGGTTGTTTGACATTGTAAATCCATCCTTCTCTATGTAGAGAAAAGGAAATGTGATGTTGAAAATAGTAAAACCAATATCCAAATTGTGTTTCATTCAAGATCCCCATTGTATAAGATTTGATAGTGTATTTTTGTTTATCGTAGCATGCCTCTATTAAGTCTTGCATGTGCTTATGGCTGTATTGTGAAAATGATTAAAATAGCTTAGTAAAAAAATATAATACAAATGAAAAATAAAGGGAAACTTTTGGATTTGAAAATGGGAACTTAAACATGTTTCGATTCTTGTTTTATTATTATTGAAAAAATAAAAGGGCTTCTATGTGTATGTACCTTAGAAATATTTTTAGTTCATAAATAGATTGTTTTCAATTGTGTTATACTTTTGAATTATTTGAAAAGATAAAATAATTATATTAATCAAGTTAAAAGTAATTTTGAGAAATATTAAATTCAAAATTATGAATATATTTTTGAAAAAATCTAACTTGAATGTCAATAGAAAAGAGGGTTCCTAGTTTTATGTTTTGATTATAAGAAAAAAGTAAATTTCATTTTATTTTATCTTCTCATTATGCAACTTGGTTCTAGTGAAAATTGGGGGCAAAGAGCAAAATAAAAAGCAGGGTGCTTTCTTGAAACCCTTACATGCTTAGAATATTTAAAAGGATTGGAGATTTACTTGGCTTACTTGGTGGATTGGAGAATTTCAACTTGCATATTTGCTGCCACTTCTTGAAAGTACTTTTCTTTTAAGGATTAATTTATAAATGGGTAGTAAATTAATAAATTGGATTAAATGTAAATAATTAGTATTTGTCTTGTTCATATAAGAATTTGGTTCTTTGTTTAAAGTTAGGAAGTTAGAATTCTATTTCATTGAATTGGGTTTATCTTATCTTATAGAATTTAAAAGTTTATCCTATATTATAGAATTTAATTTTTTTGGAATGGGAAACATGAATTAGTATCCAAACTCTTGCAAAACTCTCTTAGAAATTAAATGAATGTATTTTTGGATATATTTGGAAAAAAAAATCCAATTAGAATTTTAATTGGGTGTTTTTTTTGTGAAAATAAAGAATTGCTCTTAAATTCATAAAAAATATCATTAAATTTATGTAATGTGAATTTGAAAAATTGTGTGTTTAAGTTTTGATAAAATTTGAAGGTTCATCAATGGAGTAATCTAGATATTTAAGAAATTTTTAAAAAATGAAAATTATTTATCTTTTGGATTGAAATTATTCTTGGGAAACATGACTTTTACCATATAAAAAGTGTATTTTTTTGGGATGAAAGTTGTGTAAAAATATATCTTTTTCCTTTTAAGGGTTTTAATTTCATGAGTTAGTTGTCTTAAAACATGTGTCAGGAATGATTAGGAGGTTATAGCTCAGAGTGGATGGATCTAAATGTGGAATTCCATATCTAAAATAGGGACATATGGAATCATGATAAGACACACAAGGGTTAACTATTCAATACACAATTTCTTGAATATGTGTATTGTATAAAAAATAATGAACAAAAGACTAATTGGATGATATGTATAAAATAAGAAAACTCACATATGAATAAGGAATTAAACTTAATAATTTAAAATGACCAGAAATATGTTTGAAATAGGATGTATTGCATTAAATAAATGTGGTCATTATAGCACTTACTATTGAGATTAATGGTCTAGCTGGTCCTAGATTAGTTTTGGAGAACCAAGGGGACACCACTCCTATGTCCTAGACTAGCCTCATCTTTCTCCTCTCATTGGATTCATCAAATGTTTCAGAAGACCTTGAGTGATGTGTTATTAATTATGGTCAACTTGTGTGTGCTTGGTGTGTGTGTGTGACTGTTGAACATGGAGACCATCTCTTAGTTTAGAGGTGTGGAAATCAAGATACCACATGGTTGGGTGGTTTTGGTCACCATTGGGATGATGTTACGGATCATGGTGGCACACCATTGAGCTTACATAGATATTATAGCTCTTCATGGATTTGTGTTATCATAATTTGTGGCTATTTGAGATCTTTTGTAAAGGTATGGAAAGGTTGTAATTGTATATTCATTTAGTCGTTGTATTGGAGTGTGTTCCACCCATATTTGGGACATGATCACCACTTTGAAATATTGTAATAAAATTGTTATTTGGTTTGAAATTGTATCCTTACTTGAAAAATAATTATCATTATTTGTAGGTCCTAATTGTGTGACATATAGATATAACATTTAGTCTATTTGGAAAGTGATTTTTATATGTGTATGCCCTATTATAATGTTAAAGTAAGTTGAAATCTCTTCCAAAAGCATCTATTGACACAATCTAATCCAGAAGCATCTATTGACAATAATTTTCATGGATTGTGGAAATCTCTTCTCATTAAAGTAAGTTGAATTAATTAACAATTTGATATTATGGTTAGTTATTTTTTAATGGAGTTAAAGTTGGTGGAATGGTCCCTTATTACACTATGTTAAGATTTATATGCATGCCACCTATGTAAATTTACCTAAATTGAAATATCATCTTTTGTGAGGGTTGGTGCAAGATTATGATGGGCCAAATAGGGCCCTTAAGTGGCAATGAAAATGCAAAAAAAAAGACTTAAGAAAATTCACATAATAATTTGAATAGGTTATTAACATAATTTCAAAAATGTGTAGGAATAGAACTTGTAGAAAATTGAATGTAGATTGTAAGCTACTAGGCCTTTTTTGGAAAAAAGTAATTTGATTTGGTGAAAATTTAAAATTTCAATGCAATAGTACATTAGAATTTGGAAAAAAATAAAAAGCAAGTGTTTGTTCGACCACCCTAATGATGAGTTTTTTTTTTTTTTTGAATCTTTCAATATAAGTAGAAGACACATGCCCGAATGTGACGCATATTTTTTTTGTAATTTTTTTGCAAGTAAATAATTAGTTATGAATTTTCTATTAGGAATTTTTAAAAATATTAAAAACCATTCATCTAACCACCCTAACTTAGTCAAAAATTTATGAAATTTAATTTTTTTAAACTATAGTTTGTGAAGCATAGTGTGTGACACAACTTTCAGATTCAACAAATGTATATCCATTTAAAAGTAATAGATGTTTTTCAATCAACCTATCAATCAGGACTTTAC